>JAODAL010014367.1:0-87744 GCA_025379985.1 Phyllomedusa bahiana | reverse complement strand
AAAATTTTTAAAAAATATTTTAAAAACAGTCCCCCTCGTAAGTTCACAATTTGAAAAGCATGAGACCAAGAAAAAACCCCTTTACTTTTGGTTAAACAGTCCCCTCCCCAAATTGAGAAACCTTAAAGGGCGGATCCCTTTTAAACTGAAGTGGCCACGAGCTTAGGGGTGTCAAAAGAGTGCCCATCAGCAGATTGAAAACCAAGAAAACAGAGAGAATGGAAAGAGTCCAAAAAGGGGGCAAAAAATTTGGAAATCCTTTCAATAACATCACACATTGGTGCCCAAATTCATTAAAAACCCAAATCCCCTGGGGGAAAACGGATGATAAAAAACCCCCACAACCCCGGGCACTTTTTGGGGAGGGGAGGGGGGACCCAAGTGTCATTTTTGGACCTTTTCATAACATTTCATTTTAAATTGGGGCCGGGCGGGGCTTAAAGCCCTCCCCAAAAAACGGGCCATCTTTTGGCATGGGCCCGGTAGCTTCTATGCTAAAAAAAGGGGACCGTGGGGTCCTCAGTGCTGTCCAGGATGAAGGTCGATCCCTCTGAGCAAAAAAGGGATGGCCGACAATGATGCAGAGAGATCAAGGAAAAGCACTATAATTCAGACACCGTTGTCCCCCAATGCCCCCTGGGTGGGGTGTTACAATGTGGGCGGGTGTGTCAACCCAGTTTTTCTCAATTTCCCGTCCTCAAGACCCACCAACTTTTTCTTTTTAAAGGTTTCTCTCAAAAATTTCACTGAAATAATTACATCACCTTGCAAAATGCATGACTTTAAGGGGATTACCTTTTGCAATGCAAAAGGAAATCCTAAAAACTTAAACCTGTTGGGGGGTCCGAGGATGGGGGTTGAAAAACCCACGGGGTCTGTCAATACAAAATTTCCCCCATTTTTTGTGAATGGGCAAAAGTGAAAAGCCTCACTATTGGAAATAACTTTATGAATCCAGCCCTTTTCACCTCCGCTGAACAACACAGGGATAATTTAATCTTCATGGACAATAATGCTACGTCATAAAAACAATTATTAGGGAATGCCTGTTAGAAAATGGCCTGCACTTTTTCCCATCCCTCAATTTCCCCAAAAAAAAAACCCCATGGGGTTTTAGCTGAGTCGCCGTGTAAAGCTCGTTTAAATCTGTACCCCTAAACCTCAAAGAAATGAGGGGGGGCCATTCAAGAACGTGGGAACCATGCCCCAACAGGGGCAATAACTGGGGCTTGTGAACAGCATTTATACATCTTTGTCAAACCGTTAAATTTTTTTGCTCCCAAGGCCACGACCGTTATTGGGGACATTGACTTTTTTTATGGGGGGTATATCCTCCCCTGATGGCTTTTGTTTTAAAAATTGTTCGAATGAGAAAAATCAAAATTGCATGTACGGATCAAATGCCTTTCCCCTTTAAGGTTTAAATATCACTGAGCCGGGAAAAACTTTTTCGTTTTCCCTATAAAATTTCCCCCCGGAAGCCCCGGGTTTTTTGTGCCATTTTCTTTTCATTTCCAAGGGCCCCTGACAGCTTTTCTTTATTTGAAAATTTAAGGGTGGTGCTTTGCCCCGAACAATTTTTTTCAAGTTTATTTCCCATAAGGGAAATACAAAAAAAAGCTACACCTGTCATACTCCCTTCCCCCCCCCTGGTTTTAAGTTTTTTGCATTTAAAAAATTACAAAAAAGTCTGTACAAATACTGCCATTTTGGAGGGACTAAAAAAAAAAACATGTACACAACCCTGACCCCCCCTATTTTATACTACAACGGATTTTATTTAAAGGGGGTTTTCTCCCCAAAATTTTAAAAAAGTGGGTAGAAAAAATGGGAAATTTTTTTCCTAGGATTACCCTTAGCAAAGTGCTAAGTTTAGTAGAACAGGGGAAATTTTGTTTTTGCTAGCAAACCCTTTTGAGTGGGTGGGGTTTGGGTTCCCCCACCTAATTTGTCAGTTTGGGGGTCGGGGTCTGCAGTTTTGATGTGTATTCCCCCCGGTCGGGGTTTTTTGGGAGCTTTCACAGTGTGTTGAGCGGCTGGGATGGGGAGAGAGAGAGAGAGAGAGACCTGGGTGCTTGCTGGGTTTTAGGAGAGGAAGGGCCCGATTTTTGTGCTGGGGTGAAGAAGGAAAACCTGTTCTGGCTGGGATGAAGGGGAAAGGGCCTGATTCCGGGGTGGGAAAGAGAAAAGACCCGATGCTTTTGGGGGGATGAAGAGAGAAAGACCTGATGCTGTGGGGGGTTGGGGGGGGGGGGAGAGAGAGAAAGACCTGATGCTGGGGCCCGGGGTTGGGGGAGAGGGAGACCCCATGCTGTGCTGGGATGAGAGAGATAAAAAAACCCGATGCTGTCGGGTGGGGGGAAGAGATAGAAAACCTGATTTTGTGGGTGGATGAGAGAGAGAAAAAAAATGTGCTTTCTGGGATGAGGAGGGGAAAAACCCGATGCTGGGGCGGGGGTGAGAGAGAGAAAGACCGGATGCGGGGGCTGGATGAGAGAGAAATTTGCCCCTGACAAAGGGGCATGAACAACTAAAACATTTTAAAAGGGGAGGTTTAAATTTTTAAAATTGAGAGATAGAATTCCAAAAAAAAATACAGAAAATCACTTTGTATAAATTATATAAAAATTTTTTTTTGCATTTTGGGAGTGAGAAATAAGTATTTGATCCCTCTGACAAACAAGAATTAAAGGGGATTCCATTCAAGAATTTAAAATTTTTTTAAATGGGTGGGGATTTTGTAAAAAAAATTAAGCACTTTTTTTATATTGGTTTTTCCCTTTCCTATGGCACTTATAAAAGGGAGGGAAAAAAAGCTTTTCTGTGCAATCTACAGCTATTTCTGGGAGCAGCTGGGCGGGGAAACGGCCCCTTTTTCTGTGATTGGCGGCTTAGTGTATTTAGGGTTTTTTTCGGACACGTTCCCCCAATGGGAAAACCCCCCCGTGCTGTGATGGCTGCCTGTACTCTGTGCTTTCTCCCCTCTGAACTGTGGTAAACAAAAATGAAAAAATAAACCGGGCAGAGATGGGTGCTTTGGGTCTATACTCCACTCCCACTCTAAAGGTGAAACGATCTGGGCAATTTCTGACATTAGCTGATAGGGTTCACCTCTCCCCCCCAATAACACGCTTTATAGTCTGCTCTACCTCCTGCCGTTAACAGAAAGGGGGGGGAAGGGGGGAGGCCAAGTGCATTCCCCCACATGTGGTTTTTATCAGTTCAGGCTGTATGTATAAATATTAAAACCCTTACAGGTGATTGGTTCAGCAAAACAGGGGCCCTTTTGGGTTTCAAGGAGCTTGTGCACCTCTGCTGGAGCTCGGGCCCTGAGAACACTGCAGAAAAGGGGTGCAAGAGCTGACCCCCTCTTCCTTCCTCTGCTTTACATAGAATGAAAATTTACAACTCTTCAATAGGGCAGACCCGTCTCCCCGGAGGAGAAAAACACCTGGGGGGGAAAAGGGGAGACTCGCCCTCTGTATTTGAAGTTAAAACAGATAGAGACAGCTCAAAAATCGTGAAAACTTCCAAGAAAAAAACCCCTGTAATACTTGGGGGCAAAATTTTTTTTTTGTGTTGGGGAAAGGGGGTTTTTCGCACCCTTTCAGGAGGAAAATTTTGGCCACTCCTCTTTGCAGGTTTATTTTTTAAACAAATTTTAAAATTTTGAGGGTGTCACTTGGCTACTTTGGGGCCCTTTAAATCCCACCATAAGTTTTCTTTTGGTATTATTTGGGCTGGGGAATGGCTAGGCCACTCCAGACCTTAATGGGGCTTTTTTGAGCCCACTCCTTGGGTTGCCCTTTCTGTATGTTTTTTTGGGGCATTGTCTTGCTGGAAAAACCACCCCAACCCATTTTTAAAAGTCCTGGTGGGGGGGAAAGGGGGTTTTCAATCAGGATTTTTTGGTAAATAGCTCCATCAATTTCCCATTGATGCAGTGGAAATAGGGCCTTTTAACCTTAGCAAGAAAAAACCACTAAAATATAAAGTTTTTCACCTCCATGCTTGGGCAGTGGGGGGTGAAAAGTTCTTTGGGGCTTTGGCAGCATTTCCCCCTTTCCCCCAAACACGGCGAGTTAATGCCAAAAAGCTAAAATTTTTTTCTCATTTGACCACAAACCTTTTCCCAACACTCAAAGGGAAACATCCCGGTTTTCCATTTCAAAACATCAAAATTTCCTGGGAAATGTGGGTTTCTTTGGGGGGCGGGGACCTTTTGGCCGGGGGGGGGGGGACGGGGGGAACCCGGGGCCTTTTTAAAAAACCTTACGCGTACAGTACACGCTGAGTACCTCGCGTCTTTTAGGAGCTCCGCTGATACGTGCGTACCCCCCGCGGGCGGGGGGGGAGCCTGCAGGCCCCATAGACATTCATTTCTTCGTCACGTAAAACCCCCAAGTAATTTAAAGTCCCCTTATCTCCCCGCACGTACAATTCTATCGTTATTGTACGAGCCCGGGGGGAGGGGCGCCAAATCCATAGTTCTTTTAAAGAGAAACTAAGGATTTACCGTAATTTCGACGCGCAAACTCGCCCCCATTAAAAGTGCAAATACGCGGCGAAAAAAGCGTGACGCAGTTAAACCCCTTTTGGGAAAATAGCCCTTAAAAAAAGAAAACAACTTCTTCCCCCGTTTTTCTGGTTTAAAAATTTGGAAAATGAAATTTATACAGTGGTGTTTCTCAGCCACTCAACATTTCTGCATTTCATTCACTTAAATCCTAAAAATCGATAAAGAGAACCAAAAAGGGAAAGGGCCGGGAATTTTAGACTTTTTCATTTATAGTATGTTCCCCGGAAAAAATGAAACCAATATCACATAGGGGTGGAAAAAGTATGTGAAAACCCTTTTCTTTCATATCTGGGGCCCTCCCCCATCTCCCTAGTACAGTAATTTTTTACATCAAAAAATTTCTGGTAAAAGTTGATTAGTCCTGCACATAGAAATTGTATCCCGATCCTCTGTAGAAAACAGATTCAACTATGTTATTTAAGTGGGTTTCTTCCCATGAACTGCACGCTTTAGGTTCCTACGCAACATTTCTATTGGATTAAAGTCAGAGCCTTGACTTGGTCATTCCAAAACATTAACTTTATTTTTTCTTTCCTTTTTTTGGTAAAAACAACTTATGTACTTGACTTGTTAAAACCCCTACATTTTTTTTTAAATTTTAGGTCACGACAAATTCCCCCAAATTTGCGGCATAATTCAGAACTCTTTGTTTTTTTTTTTTTTTTTTTTTTTTTTTAAAGTTTTTTAATTTGAAAATATTTTTTGGTTTTTTCCAACATAAATTTCCCAAAACATTTAAAAACTAAAGTCAAGCATACTACTATATATATTGTCGGGCCCATACGTTAACATCAAGTTACTTTTGTTTTCCCAAATTTGACCAATTCCGATGTTAAATTTTTTGCAAAAAATGTCATACATTTATCAATATTTAAGCAAAAACCGTAAATCTTTTTTCCCATTCATACCCATTCACCCCACCCAGCCTTTTTTTTTTTATAACACAGCCATCCCTCAGACTTTCTGTTTCCGCGTCCGGTCCTAAAACCCCCACACCATCGCTTGTGTAACAATCACCCAGCCTGTAAAGGGAAATCCCGGCTCCAAATCCCCAAAAAAATTTACTGGTACTCCCCGCCCTCAAAGGTGACCCTATACATACCAGATCCCCTTTCCCAGAACTCATTTTTTGATTTCACCAATGTTTAAGCCGTCCTGGCCCAATGCGCAAAAAGGCCAACCACTATCCTACTTCCTTGTGCTCCAATGGTAGAGGTATTCATACGCATACAGCATTTTCCATCCCCCAAACATAACGTTTATTTGAACCAAAAGCTCTTTTTGATCGCATTCTTTCACAAAACATTTTTTAATGCCTCCGGCTTGTCCTAGTGATCTACAGCAAACTTGGAGAGAGTAGCTTTCTCCCTGCAATACTCCCAGCACCCCACTATTTTTCCCTCATGATGGACTCACGCTTAATTATTTAGGGGGGAAAGTTGTTTTTGGGTTCCTTTGTGATTTGCGGCCATTAAAAACCCTTTTTTTTTTGGGCAAGGGGGTAATATGGTCTTGAATCCCAGCATTTATTCAAAGTTTATTGACAGGGGATTTGGGATCTTTGGGAAAATTTTCGTAACCATTCCGCCTGGGAGCATCAGCAACTTTCTTCAAAATTTTTCAAAATCTCTGTTGTTCTTTCCCTTTTACAATTCCAAACATATGTTGTGAAGACCAGCTTTTATAATTCATTAAACAGGTCAACCACAACACCTGACTTCTTCCCCGGGGAAATTTTCTGCAAAATGTTCCAAAACCTTTTACCTTCCAGAAGGAAAATTTTTAAAAAAAATTTTTTTATCATTTGTTTGATTTGTTCTGTAATTTTTAAATTTTTGGATGGGAAGAAAAACTAATAGAATTTAAAATTGTTTTCTTTGTATACTTTTCACTTTTTTAAAAATTATATATTGATTTTAATTGATTTTTTAAATTGCCATGCATTATTTTTTAAAATTTTTTCGTTTGCCTTAATATGGATAACTAATCCGTTCAAAAGTTTGTGGTCCTAAAAAAGCCTTATTTTTTAAAAAAAAGCACAGTTTTTTTCAATGAAGCAAACAAATGAATAAAATAACTCTACACATTGTTAATGGGTAAATTCTATGGGACTGCAAAAAGCGATTGTTAATGCAATATCTACAAAGGGGGACAGAGGCCTATTTCCCAAAAACCCTCCTCCAGTGTTCTAGGTACATGGTGTTTTTAATGTGTAAGAAAGCTTGGATATTTTTACAAACCCCTTGAAAACCCTTGTCAAGTATGTTAGCACGTGAAAACTTTTTTTCTGTTAGAGAACTTAAAAACTACCTCTTTGAGCTATTTAGAATCTGCAGCATTACATTTGTTGGTTCGATTAAAATGCAAAATGGTCAAAAAAAGGAACTTTTATGTGAAAACTCACAGTCATTCTTTTGCGAGAGATGAAGACTTTCCAGCGAGAAACGAAAATTTCCCCCAACGGTGTGTATATATCTTCAGAGGAGAGCACAAACAGGCTCTAACCAGAGTAGAAAGAGAAGTAGGAGGCCCCGCTGCACAACTGAGCAACAAGACAAGTACAGTAGTCTCTAGTTTGAGAAATCGACGCCTCACAGGTACTCAACTGGCAGCTTCATTAAATAGTACCCGCATAACGCATGTGTCAACGTCTACAGTGAAGAGGGGACTTCGGGATGCTGGGCTTCAGGGCAGAGTGGCAAAGAAAAAGCCATATCTGAGACTAGCTAATAAAAGGAAAAGATTAATATGGGCTAAAGAACACAGACATTGGACAGAGGAAGATTGGAAAAAAGTGTTATGGACAGACGAATCGAAGTTTGAGGTGTTTGGATCACACAGAAGAACATTTGTGAGAAGCAGAACAACTGAAAAGATGCCGGAAGAGTTCCTGACGCCATCTGTCAAGCATGGTGGAGGTAATGTGATGGTCTGGGGTTGCTTTGGTGCTGGTAAAGTGGGAGATTGTACAAGGTAAAAGGGATTTTGAATAAGGAAGGCTGTCACTCCATTTTGTAATGCCATGCCATACCCTGTGGACAGCGCTTGATTGGAGTCAATTTCATCCTGCAACAGGACAATGAACCAAAGCACACCTCCAAATTATGCAAGAACTATTTAGGGAAGAATAAGTCAGCTGGTATTCTATCTGTAATGGAGTGGCCAGTGCAGTCACCAGATCTCAACCCCATTGAGCTGTTGTGGGAGCAGCTTGACCATATGGTGCGCACAAAGTGCCCATCAAGCCAATCCAACTTGTGGGAGGGGCTTCTAGAAGCATGGGGTGAAATTACCTCAGCAAATTAACAGCTAGAATGCCAGAGGTCTGCAATGCTGGAATTGCTGCAAAGGGAGCATTCTTCGACAAAAGCAAAGTTTTAAATAGAAAATTACTATTTCAAGTAAAAATAGTTATTTCTTGTCAATGTCTGGGCTATATTTCTATTCATTTTGCAACTCATTTGATAAATAAAAGTATCAGTTTTCAGGGAAAATACAAAATTGTCTGGGTGACCCCAAACTTTTGAACGGTAGTGTATATAGTAATCTTGGGAGATAATTAATGTATAGGTACTTTGTAGTTTTGTACTGATAGCTAACATTCGAAGGTAGTGACCGGCTTAGTTCAGTTAACTCTTCTGAAGATTAGCTCAAACTAGAAAAGGACAAAGAGCACAGATCATTCTGCAGTGTGACTGCAGAGGGAGCTGCTACTAAAGGCTTTAGCTGCGACCAGAATGCAGCTATATTCTCTCCTGTCCCTGTACGGCTTCAGATGACCACAGCATTAATAGCAACATGAATTTTTTGTTAATGTTATCAAAACCAAAAAAAGAACCCCTTTTTCAATTAAAAAATTTTTCCAAAAAAGGGGCTTTTCCACCACCCGGGGAATTTTTTTTTGGTTTTTTAACCCCCACAACAAGGTTTTTTAAAAAAAAGGAAACTTTTCTTCCTTTATACAATTTTATAAGCCAGAAAAAATAAAGGCAAGAAAACTGTGCCCAAATAGCTGTTTTCAGCTCATCTTGCCTGCTATAAAACAAATAGTAACAAAAGTTTTATGATTTAAAAATTTGGGATAACCGGGCCCACGTCACCAGCACAAAACAAGCCCTTAACAGCCTTTGTTGCAGAAACCTGGGTTTTAGGGTTTTTCTTAATTTTAAATTTACTTAAGAGAAATTAAAAAATCTATGAAACAAAAGTAACATTTATTAAATGGGGTTATAGCTTCAATAAATGTTCTGTGCATTTCCTTGGTGTCGCCAACGGACACTCGGACGTACATAGTTTCACTTGAATGCCAGAAGCAGGGATTTCTTATTTATTTTATTTTTTTATATGGCGTTGTACAAAGATTGTTATCATTCACATTTGCATGCCACATTTCTTACTATTTAGTATGGGTGAGGACATCAATACAATGTCCCCTGAGAAAATAAGTTAACAAAATTGCATTAGGCATCGCTTTTGTAGCTCATATGGTGACTATAATTGAATTTTTTGTTTATTTTGTTAAATGTTTCAGAAAAATCTTAAACAATTACCTGCTGGGTGAATATTTTTGGAGATTCTGTTTCAAAACCTTATGTCTGTACTATTTTTAAACATACAGATTACATATTTTTTTAATTCACCGTTTTGATAACATATGACTCAGTTCTATTTGGTATAACTACCAAAATACAGTACAAGCCGACGATTGGTTGTCCACATCTTTTTTTTTTTTAAATTACGTAATACAGTAAACAAATCATGTATACCTCACCACTCATCGTCGTTCCAGCGCTGATGCAGCTGGTGGTCTGTCTGCATCCTGCTGACAGCAGTCGACTCGTCACCCCCCGCAGCAGTCATAAAATTCCCTGCTCCATATCCAGAAGTGAATGGCTCCGCTGCAGCCAGTTAGTGGCTGCAGCAGTCATGAGTTCAAATATTGACTACATTCAGCCAAGTCAACTCAAACGTTAACTAAAGGAAATCCCAAGTAAGTAACTTGGTAATTCACATTATATTGATATTTTTAATATGCAATGAGTGGAAGAGCTTTTCTACATATAAGTTATTTACTATACCAGGGTCCCCAGTTATGGCTTGTTAACTTCACATAACTATTACATTTCTCCCCTGCCATCCACTGTGACGTAACCTTTGCAGCTAGCAATTAGCAAAGTGTGATTATCTGACAGTGGCCAAAAATGCAAGATGGTGTGATATCAGTGAGAAATGACAAAGAAAACACAAACTGGAAAAAACTAATTTAAATGTTGAATACATTATATTAAAAATGGTTGCCTTAGGGGTAGCCCCCAGCATTATTTCTATAGTTCCGATGAAATATCCTTAAAGAGGTTTTTCCACAAAGGCATTTCATGCCCGGTTTGTCCCCTATTCAGCTTTCAGCATTTTCAGAAGGCGGCACATTTGATTTGTTTGAACCGCATAACATGTGACCCAGCAGGCTTCACATTACCATGCCTTCCCCCACAGTGTGCACGTCAGCATAGGGGTCCTGGGTTCAAATCCTAGCAGGCACCAAATGTTTATTTTTTTTCTCAATGCACATACCTGATTGAGGTGTCATTTGTTTGGGGGCGGGGAGGAATGCTAACAGACCCAAAAAAATAAAGCAGCATGACGATAAGATACATATATATGTATGTATGTTATCGTCATGCTGCTTTATTTTTTGGGGTCTCTTAGCATTTTTAATCCCCCTATTTTTCTCATTATATGTGTTTATATATACATACATATAGACATATATACACATATAATGAGAAAAATAGAGGGATTTTCATCATCGTCTAGCACACGGACCACACTGATGTAAACGGTTACGAATGGTCGGATGTGCCTCTTGTCTTAAGTATGCCTGGAGTTGTGTGGCACTCATCATCCGGTTCCGCAGAGCATTGTTTACAATGAAGTGGTCACCAATATGTGATGTAGCCAGAGGACATCCACTTCTTTGCCTTTCTGTAACTCTTTCAGTCTCTCTGTATCTCTGTTGCAACCTGCTGATGATGCTCTCTGACACTCTGAACTCAGTCGCAATAGTGTTATACTCTTGATCAATTGTAAGGTGTTGTCAAGGTCTCCTGATGTCAAAATGTAAACAGCATGATGAAGGGAACTCTTTAAATCCCAACTCAAACTGATCCCCTAAATTTGTTGGGCAATTCAGGGATCAAACACCTGTTGTGAACTTTGCCACTAAGCTCCTTGTTAGAGATCAGCAAAATATGCAAAAAGTACTGAAACATTGAACAGTTGGACATATACACTACTCACAAAAAGTTAGGGATATTTGACTTTTGGTTGAAATTTCAGGATGAACATAACATTACTTGATTTTTTTTAAAATGAACTAAATTAGACAATCTCGTAACTTTAGAATGCACAAGTCCAACTGTTCAAAATTTCAGTACTTTTTGCACATCTTGCTGATCTCTAACACGGAGCTTACTGGCAAAATTCACAACAGGTGTTTGATCCCTGAATTGCCCAATAATATATATGCACACACACTATGGATATGTGAATAAATACATACATAAATTAAGAAAAAAAACAGATTTGGTTTCAAAGGGATTTGAACCTAGGATCCCAATATTGAAAGAAAGAAGCACTAATCATTAAGCTACAACAGAGCTTTGTATTTTAGAGTACTTGACTTTACATTAACAGACCTTCGATTTCAGTGATATACACCAGTTTGAAATAAATATATAATTTACAAACACAATGTGAACAAGACTTCGTTTTGTCTCAGGGGCACTATCTTACCTATATGCTAATGCGTTATAAGAGGTGCTTACAGCAAACAATGTGTAGGGGAGGTTGGCTAGGTGACTACAGCTTAGTAGAAAGGGGCCAACTGCAGGAGTGTGTTCAGCCTCCCTACACTATTTGTTTAGGCAGATTAAATCACTGCCTAACATTTAACAAAAACCTAAAACAAAACAAGATCTTGCAAAAACAAGTCACTGTAATATGTGTCCATTAGCAGAGTCCTACCTATTCCTAGATATCCCCTCTTATATGAGCTCTCCAGGTCACTATAGCTACAGATCTGTTTGATCTCTCCTGATAGGCTGCTTGTACTGGTCACTATAGCTACAGACCTGGTGTCCTCAGTAGGGAGTCATGCAGGCCCAAAAGCAGTAAAACATCCCCTAAATTAAAAAATGAAACCCCCCCAAAAAAAGGACTGGGGACAGGGAAGCAAGAAGTAAAGTAACCCTTTTAAAAAAAATGGCCACTTGTGTATTAGCATTGGTTTATGCTGCCTTTTTGTGACAGGAAATTTGCAAAAAGGGAAAAAAAAAATGAGCTCTGTGACATTGGCCTTTTTATGTTTTGGGGCCCGTTTTTTTGGAAAAAAAGAGACAAAAATTCTAAACCAGAAAAACTTAAAAAATCCGAAAATCCTCAGTAGTTTAAAAGAAATTTTTTCCCTTTTTAATTGAAAAAAAATCTTAAAAAAAGGAGACCTTTTTTAAAGGCTTTGGGTTTTTTATTTCAAAAACCGCATTAACCTTTTAGAAAAAAATCTAACAAGTTATTAAGTGGGGGAAAGGGGATTGGGGTTTTAAAAAAAACAAAAAAGGCGTCTTACAACGGGGAAAAATTAAAAAAAAAAAAAAAAAGTTACAAACCCTTGTTGAAACCCCCAAAGGGGCCCAAAAATTTAAAAAAAAATGTGCTGGTCATTGGGCCCTTTTCGGCGGTTCAGCTTTGGAGATTTTCAAAAAGGGCGTTTCAAAATTCTCTTTTGTCAAAAAGCTGTTCTAGGATAAAAAAGCATAAACCACAGGCCCCCTTTTAAAAAAGTAAAAAGGTTTCTGTTTTTTTAAGTGGTTTCAACCCCTACACTGCGTCTGTTTGGTAAAATTGGGAAAACCCCTTTCTTTCAGGACCCTTTTTATACCCGGGAAAGTTTCTTTAAAACAAAAATTAACTTATAAGCATATTTTTGGTTTGTGGGAGGAAACCCAAGCAAACAAGGATCAGATCCCAAGCTCTTTAAGTGTAGCCCATGTTTTTTTTTTAAGGGCCCAAGGAAAAAATTTTTTTTCCCTTTTCAGGTTAACGGGGGATAAGCCTCAAAGTCACCCCTTGTTCCCCTCAAAACAAATTTGGGGAAATTAACATTTTCCCAAAAAAATTGTGAAAAATTCCCCCCTTTCCTACACTTTTAAACAAAATATATATTATTACCTGAATTGAAAAGAAAATATGTATGGTGGACATTTAATTTTTTCTTTCCGAAACAGTTGTTTTTTTTGGCCCAATTGTGAAAAAGAACAAGTCATAAAAAGCAGAGAAAATTTTAAAAAAAAGGGAAAATTTAAATTTACAAATAGAAAAGGGTTATAAAAGGACGGGCCCAGTTTTTCCCGGCCGGCAAAAAACAGGACCCTGTGTTTTTAATTTTGTAAAAAAAAAAAACCGCCCCAAAACCCCTCGGGTTTTCCCCAAGTAAAAATATTATAGGGAAGACCAAACAGTAATTTGCATTGTATACCCCAAACCCAATGGCCCCTGGGTTACAATGAAAAATTTAAAAAAAATAAAAAAAAAAAAATAAAAAAACCTGAAACTTTTGGGGTTCTAAAAATTTTTCAGGCAAATTTTTGAGAAAATAAAAAAAAATTCCCGGGAATCCCGAAGTGTTCACTTTTTAAAGAAATTTTTAATGTGCAGTTTTTTTGAGTTAACCCAAACAAAAAAGGGTTACAAAAATTTAACAAGTTATAGGGTTTATTTCTTGTTTTTAAAACAGAGTTTAAAAATTTTACTGACATCATTTCCCAATTGGTGAGTTAAAGCCATCCCCAGCTTGTAAACTAATGCCCCACCCCAGTAAACAATGAAAACCCCTTTTTGCCCGTCCCCCCCTGATATATACAAATGGCGTACAGTTAAAAAATGGGTTGTTTAAAATCGGAAAAAATTAAAAAAACCTTTAAAACGGCTTTTTTGTTTTGGGGGGAAAAATGAAGTACATTTTTTAAATAAAAATTTTCGGTTTTACTCAAAAAACGCTAAATACCCGGGGCCATTAAAGGGGTTTTTTTTATATGCGGGTTTCAAAGGGCCCCAAAAAAAATTTGGGGACCCCACAACCCCCTTTTTTGATTCAAAAAGAGAGTTTGGCAACAGCCAAACAGCAGGGGGGGGAAAGGGTTTAAAAACCCGAGTATTTTGGTGAGTGATCGAGTTCCCGAGTTTGGTTTTGCCTTAAAGGGTGTTTTTTTTAAAGTGTTGGGAAAATTTTGAAAGGGAGGAATTTTAGATTTGGAAAATTTTTGAGGGGGACTTTTTTGTATTATTTTTTTTAAAATTTTTTTTTAATATTTCTTTTTGGAAAACACCCCCAGGGAGTTCCAATTTTTGCCCAATGCTGTCAGTGCACAACCTGTGCCTTGTATGCCATCCTTGACCCAACAAGTTCAAAGGGGGGCTTTATGCTGTGCAAGATGGTCCCACACCTCACATTTAAAACCCCGGACCCGGGAAATCTAAAAAAAGCAAGTGGCGGACACTGAGACCCATTCCCAAAACTTGGAAGTGAGTTGATCCCACATTGAGAAACTCACTCGCGGGAGTTGCTGGGGAGGGTGGTAGCAGGGGAGGTCCCGGGAAAAATGGGCAGCTAGTGGGAAACGGGTTAGAAAAAAGGGTGGGGGAAGGGAAAGAGTTTTTGGGGGAGGTTTGATTGTTTTTTGAAACCCCAAACAAAATTTGCAAGTTTGGGCAGATAAAGGGGTTTTATCAGCTCAAAAAAAATAGCTTTTTGTTTTCCCAGAAAGCCCACTACCCCTGCCCTGCTCCCCAAATTAAAGTTTGGGGGGAAAATAGGAGTGAAAGGGTCGGTTTGGAAAAAGGTGCTTTTAATTTGGGGGGGCCCCATTTTTTTTGGGGCCCGGGGGACAGCGGAAATCTGCCAATCCTTTAAAGGAAGGGGGGGACCCGGGGTTGGTTTGTCCGGGGGGGAAACCAGTTCCGGGTTTTCCCTTGCTTTGGGGGGGGGTTGCCAAAAAAAATGTTTTTTTGGGAAGGGGGGGAAAGGCCCAAAGTTTTTTTGGGGGACAAAAATGGCCGGGAAAGTTGGGAGGGGGAATTTTTTTAAAAAGGGAGGGGTTTTTGGGGGGTGGGGTTTTAAAACCAAACACCTACCCAAAAGGGGGGGGAAAGTTTTTTGGGGAAATAGGAGGAATTGGGGAATTGGGAAAATAAAGGGGGTGGGGGGGGGGGGCGGTTTTAACAAAAAGGGAGAAGAAAAGATAAAATGTTAGGGAGTGGGAAATTAAAAGGGGAAAATCTCAAACATTCATGGCCGGGAACCAATCCAGGGCCCAAACCCAAAAAAATTTAAAAAATGAACTTGAATTTTTAAATTAGCTGAAGAAAAATAGGGAAAATTTTTGGGGGATAACAGAAAAGGCCCAGGGAAAGCTACAAATTTTGGGGGGTTTTAAATTTGCGGGTTACGTCTTTTTTAAAAAGGGAAATGTAAAAGGACCGGAAGGGGGGGTGTCTGTTTTTTGAAAATCCTGTCTGAAGCCAACACTGCGGGAAGTTTTAGGTAAGGTAATGAACGGGGGAAAAAATTTTATGGGAAAATTACTTGGGGGTTAATAAAGTAAAAAAAATTCTAATAGGAGACCGCTATACCCCCCCAAATATAAAAAGAACCCATGGAAAGATGTACCCCCTCGGCAAATAGATCAGGGGCTAATCAGAATGAGGTTTTTTTTATGGGGGAATTTTAAATTTTCCAGCATAAAGGGGAAATCGTATTTGTATTTCTCCCCCAAAAGGGAAAAGGTTTTTGTCCCAATAAAAAAAATTGATAAATTTCCTTTCCCAAAAAGGGTTTTGGGGGCAAAAAACTGACTAGGGAAAAGGCCTTCTAAAACTTAATTTTGGGACAAATTTGCCTGACGGGAGTAAAAAGGGTTGGGTTAAAGGGGGCCCCCTGGGGAATAGTGGACCCATAATTTTTTAAAAAATTTTTCCATTTTTCTTTTTTGAGTTTTTTGTAAAAAGGGAAAGAACAAAAAAAAAATAAATTTTTTGGAAGGTTAATTTTATTCTGTTTAGGGGGGGCCTAAACCCCTTTTTAATTTGACTGGGACAATGGGGTTTAAATATGGCAAAAAAAAAATTAAAAAAAATGGGATATTTTTAAAAAAAACATTCTGGGGACCCCACCCTTTTTGGTTTTTTTTTACATTACCTTTTTTCATGGTAAATTTTTAAAAAAAATTAGAAAACGGAAAAAACCCCAAAGGGTGGTTTAAAACAGAGATGAAAAGGGAAAGGGGCTTTTAAAAAAAAAAAAAGAAAGCGTTTTTTCCACAAAAAAAGGGTGGGGGGGAAAATTTTAAAAAGAGGACTAAGAAACCCTAAGGGAAAAAATAAAAGTTTTGTAAAAAAAAAAGATAAAGGAAGCAAAGCTGGGACAAAAAGACAAAATTGCTATTGAAAATTTAAAACTAACCCAAAAATTTTTTTTTAAACTATATAAATAGAAAAAAAGTTTTAAAACAGAAAATGTTGGCCCTTTGAAAAATCCCGGGGGAAAAGGAGAAAGGGTAGGGGGCGAATGAAAAAAAAGCAAAACCAAATTAAAAACAGTTTTTTCCCCCAATGTTTTTTACCGAGGAGGTTTTGGTTTCCCTTTTGAACAAGGGGAGGGAGGGAAAAACCCCAAACTTAAAAGTTTTTGTCAAACCCAAAGGAAAAAGTGAAAGGCTCCTTTCTTAAAAAGATTAAAAATGCCCAAAAACCCCAGATCCAGGTGGCAAAATCCCCGTGCCCAAAAGGGGGTTTTTAAGTGATGTCTAGTTAGGAAAAATTTTCTTAATTTTTAGGACTTTTAAAATTTAACGGGGGTACGCCCCCAAAGGATTGGCGCATAGAAAATGTGGTAAAAAAATTATTCAAAAAGGGGCCCCCAATAAAGTAAACCCAGGAAAAAATTAAACCGGTAAGCTTAAACATCTGTTGGGGGTTTTAAAATGTTTAAAAAGGTTTTTCAAGTTTGTTTTTTCTGGATTTTTCCCACTGAAAAAAAATTTTAAAACCCCATTTCCGGGCAGGGGGTTTATAAAAGGGGTTTTGGGTTTGGGTCAAAAATTTCTCCTAAAGCTTCTATGGGGAAAGTCAGTTTTAGCTGGATTTTGGGGGGTTGGGGGCCCCGGATTTTAAATTTTTTCTAGATTTTTCTAAAGCTTTTGATACGGGCCCCTTAAAATTTTTGGTTAAATTAAAATGAGAATGTTTGATGGGGGAAAATTGTGTGCAAATGGGAAAGGAAAAATGGCTCCCCTGATAGAAAACAATGGGTGTAATTAAGGGAAAATTGGGAAGGGAATTCCCCCTTTATAGGGGAAGGTTTTCCCCCAAAAGGGGTGTTTTGGGGGGGGCCCCCCTTTTTCCCTTTTTTAACATTTTTTTTTAAGGGACTTAAAAACGGGATTACCCCAGGAATATCGTTTTTTTGCGACGTTACAAAAAGTTTTTAAGTAATAAACCCAAAATTTGGGTTAATGGGGTTTTCCCCAAAGGGATTTTTTTTAATTGGGGCCTGGGGGGGGGGAAAGGGCCCAGATGAGGTTTAATACAGAAAAAATGAAAGGGTTTTTATGAAATTTGGGGAGGAAAACCCAAATTACATTTTAATTTTAAAATGGAAAAAACAACTTGGGTAAAAGTAAACCATGGAAAAGGGAAATTTGGGAATTTCCTTTGGTGGCCCATTTAAATTTTAATTGTACCCGGGGGCCAGTGTCAGAAAGAAGCTCCCAAAAGGTTTAAATAGGATCGGGGGGGGTGCTTTAAAAAGGGGGGGGGCAATTAAGGGGAAAATGTTGTGAAACTTTATTCTCCCTTTAAAAAAAAAGCCCAAGGGGTTTGGGGACCAAAAATGGAATTTTTGTTTTCATTTTTTGGGCCCGTGCACGGGAAAGACATTTTTGAGGTCCCAAAGGCGGGCAACAATTTAAAAAATAAATTTTGGACTGGGTGGATACGTCCCCAGAAAGTTTTGCAAAAATTGGGGGTTATTTTGTTTAGAGGGAAATGACGGCTTCGGGGGGACATTAAATTTTATTTAAATACTTCAAAAGGTAAATTATAGAGATTTTCCCCCAAAAGTTTTTTTTAATTTCAGGGTTTTTGTTGAACAAGGGGGGCCACCCTCTACGTTTCTTGGGAACGAAGTTTCTAAAAAAAATTTTAAAAAGGGGAAATTTTTTAAATTTTTTAAGAGCAGTGGACTGAAAAAAAACTCTCTCCCAAGGGGGACTTTATGGTGAATTAAAAGGAGGGTTAAAAAAAGTGGTTTAGAGGGAAAATTTCTGGGGTAATAATATAAAAAGGTTTTAGTGCTTGGTTTCAGGAGAAGGGGTAAATTACCCAGGGATTTTTCTGTTTTGCCGTTTTGGGTCAGGAAAGGGAAATTTTTTTCCCTAAAATGAGGACAAATTGGCTTATCCCTCATTGGGGGTTTTTCCCCTTCCTCTGGTTCAACCCCTTAGCAAAAACGGGGATGAAACGGGGATGGCGTCTTGTTTTTTTTGGGGCCCTTACAAACTATAAAAACTATGAAGGTTCAGGTTGTGGGTGGGTTTTATGGGCAGTGTTTAAAACAATTCAGCTCTGGGGTTCCCTTGCTTATTCTTTTACAGTGACTATGCAGAGCTAAAAAGGGAAAAAAGTTGTCATTTAGTCAGGTAACAACGTCTGTTAGTAGAAGTTTAAACTTGCAAAAAATTAAATCATCATGAACAGCGGGCCCGTTTTTACCCTTGGATAAATTTTAGTTTTTGAGACGGGGGGAAAAAAGGGAAGTGGGGAGAGGTGGCAGGAAAACCGGGAAAAAGTTGTTTTTTTTTCGTAGATAAAATCTTTTTTTGTTTTTCCGACCTAGCAAAACCCGGAACCCGCAAGAAAATTGGGTTTAATAGTCTTAAATTTTTCCCTTTCCCTACATTTTTTTAAAAACAAAAGCTTTGTAGTAAAAAAAACCCCCTTTAACGCAAATTTTTTGCATGATTCATGGTTTTTGGTGTTTCTGGGTTTTTTTAAACCCCTGAAAAAAGGAACCGTTTGCCCTAAAAAGGGAAAGAAAAGGTTGAAACCCCTTCCTGCGGAAACTTTTGGGGGGAAGGGGGATCAAATTTGGTCTTCAGCGGGACATTAAGTTTCCCCAAAATTTGATGATTAAATTTAAAAAAACTATTTTACCCTTTTCCCACTAAAAGGGATAGAAAAAAAAAGGAAAATACTCTGAGACCAAACATAATGGGGGCCCCAAAAAAAGTGGTTTAGTTTTTATTTTTTTTTCGAATTCCCCCGGTGCATCAAAATCTGAAACTGAAATTTTTCCCCTGCTTTGTGGGCTCTTTTTAATTTACGGGGAAACCCATTTTTTTAAATTTTGGTGCAGATAACAAAACGAACATTTAAAATTTATGGAAAAATCTAGCTTTTTAAAGGGGTTTTCCCAAACCCTTTATCAAAGGGGGTTTGGGTTTTTAAAAACCCTACACAATTTTCAGTTAAATTGAAATTTTAATTAAAAAAACCCAAAAGCAACAATGTACTAAGTTTTTAAAAAGTAAATGTAAGCAATGTAAATCCCCCTCCTATTACAAGAAGAATGGCCAGCTGTTGCAACTCTAGAAGTTTCTAAATGTCTCATCTCCCTTAGCTTGTGAGAGGTTTGTTGAGTGAATTCAAACAAGCATCCCAGCATGTACAAAAAGACTGAAAGTTCACACTGGAAGACATTTTCCAGCAAACAGACATTCAGCCATACTATGGAAAATATAGATCATTTTGTATTATTTGCATCTGAGGTGTAGCCACAACAGACAATGTGTAAATCATGCACCAATTAATTTCTTGAATTGATTCTCTATGAAATTCAGGACACTACTGCCAGGAAACTCTGACACTACTGATGTTCCACAACCATACCAAAAAAAACCCAAAAGCTTAGCATTCAAAAATAAATTGAACAAAACTGGTACAAACACATATATATGATTAAAATTGTCATTAGGTAATCTAGACCAAAGATCCCCAACTCCAGTCCTCACTCCCCACCAACAGGTCATGTTTTCTGATTTAATTATGCTGCACAAGTGATTTCATTATTGTCTGTGCATTGTGTGGGAGATCCAGAAAACATGACCTGTTGGTGGGGAGTGAGGACTGGAGTTGGGCTACACTGATCTAGACAATTTCTAAAAACGTAGTCAAAATTGATACAGCATCCCCCACGATTCATATACTAAAAGACAAACATATCTTTACCTTATACACTGTATAAAAATAATTACATACAACTTTTCTCATAAAGGAAGAATGGAAATGGATGGGGTCTTGCAAACCCAGCATCTCAAAACTGGCAGAACCAGTCTGAAAACTGAAAATTGCTTGCCAAAAATCCAAATCCAAGCTATTCAGTGACTATAAGGCTATGTTCACACAGCAGTAATTGTGGGATGTATTTCGCCCCGCAATTACGCCGTGTGTACGGGGGCGGGGCGGGAGGGCCGTCAGCCAGCCGGCCCCATAGAGATTCATTATTCACGGTGCGTATACGCCGTGAATAATTGACATGTAACTTCTCTTCCCGCTCGCCGTATCGTGCGAGCAGGGAGAGGAGACGTAATCCATAGTTCTCTATGAGAACTGTGGATTACCGTAATGACTGGGACGTATCTCGCCCCGTATTTAGCGCAGTACGGTGAAATACGGGGTGAAATACATCCCAGTATAAGCCGTGTGAACATAGCCTAAAAGTTAAACAATTCTGAATTTTTTGTTATCTCATACATGTGCAAGTATGAAAAAAAGTGGTTGTCCAGTTTAAAAAAAAACATTGTCACCTATGCTATTAGGGAACTTTTAATTAGCACTCTTTTTCAGAATCCTGTACTGTATGTTATAGTCAAGGTTCCAGGTGGGGCCGTCCTTATCGGGACGATGTTCCCATATTGTCTGATAGGCAGTCTGCAGCATAGGGAGTAATAGGGTTACTTTGGCCCGCACACCTTTTAGATTTGTATTTAATTTGTCTGTTAAGTATAAGCCTTTTTTCTTTTGGAGCTTATGGATTATTGTTAGTCCGTAGCTTTACTTATCTTGTGATTTGCCAAATTTATGTACTGCCAACCTATTCTGCAGCACTTTACAATGCAGAGGGCACAAATGAAATCTGACATTACATAGTAACACAAGGCCCAGCTCTATGCAAAACCAGGAGAGAAACAAAAGATATAAAATGCTTAACTAGTACCACGGTTTACCCATATTCATTAAAAATAGGGTAGTAAACAAAAAAAGAGGAAAAACCAGTCACCCAGGCATTATACATACAGATACAAAGTATAAAAGTAAATAAAACCTTGAATAAAACTATAAGGCTAGGTTCACACGGCTTAATTGCGAAACGTAATTACGCCCCTCAATTTACGCCGGTTGGCCGCGGGCGTGGGCCGGGAGGCCAGCACTTCGCCGGGCCCATTGACTTGCATTACCAGGGCGCGTAAAACGCCGCTAGTAATTTACATGTCACCTTATTCCCCCCGGGAATTCCCGCGGGGGGAGAGGAGACGTAATCCATAGTTCTCTATGAGAACTGTGGATTACCGTAATGACTGGGCCGTTTTCAGCCCGTAATTTGCGCACTCCGGCGCGTAATTACGGACCGCAATACGGCCCATTTTAAGCCGTGTGAACATGGCCTAAATGTCAGGTAATATTCTAGATGGAACTGGGAAGCGCATTCTACAGAAATGGTGCAGCATCCGAAAAGTTTTGGAGATCTGTGTAGGAGATTTGGATTATGGAGGAAATTAATTTCAAATCATCAACAAAACGAAGAGCCCAGGAGAGGTAGTAGACAGACTTTCCCACATATTACAGATTATTCGCAAATTACGTGCATGGAAGTCCCTGCAGGTTGTTCCATCAACCTCTGTACAGAAGCTGTATATGTAGGGGGAACTTGTGTAAAAGCTGTTTTTTTTTTTTTTTGCAAAGCATTGGCACAACTTCTCTCCCACATCTTAACCTAAGGGTATTTGGAAATTTCCAAATAATAATCTCTTTCTTTATTATATTTCATTGGGTATATTTACATATGCCAGGTTTGAGTAAGTTTCAATTGCTAACTTTTTTTGTTTTAATAAAAGGAAGAATAAGCCTAAAAATAGCAAAACATAATACTAGAAGCAAACTACATTTTATCATAAAAGCAATTCCAGGAACATAAATACGCAGGTTTGCTATAGCATTACTTATTATGATAATATACTTCAAGGCTATGTTTAGACATGAAGGATTTCTTGCAAATTCATCTAGCAAATCCAGCATTGAAAATCTACAACAATGTTAACACACATCACACATTTTTTTTTTATTTCAGGGAATGCTGCAAATTTCAAAATCCACAATATGTCACATCTGAACCTACTTATATCGTTCTAGGAATATACCTCAACACATTGTTCCTAGTCCCTCCATTACTTATCTGACAAGTACTTTTTTTAATGCAAATATTAAAAAAAGTACATACTGCAGAATATGTACTGTAATCTTCAAACATGAAATGGATGACTTTAATTAGATTTTAATTTAGAGATCTCAGATGTAGCTAGAATTCATTGGATCCATAACAAGATGAGATTGGCCTCCACCATCACGGGGATAGCTATAGGGGGTGGAGAGATAGTAGTGGCTACCAGGCCCTGCAAACCTGAAGGGGCCCAAAAACCCTTGTGCCATATAAGGATTGTAAGTGCACATGGTAGCTGGGGGGCCCATTTAACTTTTTGGACTAGGGCCCAGGAGCTTCAAGCTACGCCCCTGTCTACCATCTAATAGCAATAAACTAAAACAGCAGCATAAGTAGTGTGTGTAGAAACATGTCGGGACATTTAATCACTTAGAAAGGAGGTGAGAGTATTTGTTATCCTTATTTTATTTACACTCTTATACCTTACCTCGTATGTAGAAAGGTGAGAATATTTTTGGCCTACATTTGTTAGGATAGGGCTACATAGGGGATTGTAGCTTTAGGGACAGGATCCTGCTGGAGTCGTCCTTTTTGGGACGATAGCTTCGTTTTGATAGGTAGGGCCCATTAGCCCATAGGGATTATTTAGGGATAGTGGTGACCAGAGATAACTATCGCTATACCTGTTATGTGTACATTTGAGCACGTATTCACGTACATAGTTTGTATTCAGTAGCTATGGTGTGCATTTAGGATATGTTTTAAATATTTTTCAATAAAAGTTATATTTTATTGTTTATCCCTTCCAGTAGCTAGTTGGTAAGCAGCATAGGTAGAAATAATTTAAGGTATAATTAACAGTGCCATATATCAGAGAAATGACATAGTAGTTCTAGATAGCAGATGCCAGCAGATTATTCTTCCCTACAAAAAGGTACAATGTTCATGCACCTGAATGACCCCCTCAATCTCTGGGTTTCACAGCAGCTGCTATAGGTGCTATAACTATAGTGACACCCATAGTAGAGATGATCCAACATCATTTATAAAGTAAAAAGGTGTTTGTAGGTGATCAATAGTAAGCAAAAAACATTCAATATAATATTTGTTAGGAAGTCTCATATCTATCAACGCTTGTTTGTTATCAGCAAACTTTACAACTATAATTGGAGAATCTATGAAGCATATTATTTGTAAAGCAGTGTGTAAACTCTGTTCTCTATAATCCAGGACACATACATCACTTGGCCTGGGAAAGTCTGTCTCTCACAGCTCACAGTAAGACTGAAACACAAATTAAAATGACAAGAAGAATCACGTTAAACAGCTCCCTGCAAATCTCATACTTTTCTCCACAGAAAACGTACAGGTGGAGTGGAGTTTTCAGCATCTAGCAAACATCCATGTTTGACCACTGTAAAAAGTGACTCAGGCTGGATACTACCCTGCCCTGTATACCAGACACAACGGTGAGAAGGTGATCTGATGCAACTAAATTCATTAGCGTCCAGACAGAAAAAAAACCACGCAGCATGCAGCACTATTTTTTCCATTTATCGGACAGACACCGTGATTAAAACCTGACAGACTCCATTATAGTTAATGGTGTCCGCAGGACGTCACTGGTATCAATCATGTAACAGATGCGGTGCCACCGATATTTTTGGATTTGTGTACCTATGACGAAACAGAAGACTCAAAATCACAATTCAGGTGCAGACCCAGTCTCATTGAAGATAAATAAAATGTCTATTTTGCCCTGCAATACTAGGGGTGTCAGCATTTTGTTGAGTACAGGGACCCTGCTGCCAGGACGGCCGGTTGGCATGGAAGCACCTCATTACGCTATTAAAGACATGTGTGTATGCGCCTCCACTGTATGAGAGGCCACTCAATTCAAGGGACAATACTAGATGCCATAGCATTGAACACGTGTATTACAATGGACCATATTGCAGATGCTGTGCTGCATACTGGTTGCTGACAAACTGTCTACTAAAAATGGAGTGGAAAATACAATGGTACAGAGTGGAAATTGTAAAAATAAAAAAAAAAAAAAGAATCAAAGGCCATCCATATCTCCCAAAACAAAAGCAATTCCTAATGAGGAAACATGTACAATTGGCATATCATTATATAGCTATTTTAACCCCTCCTGAACCAGTTTTTTTTTTAATACAAAAAAACAGGCAACCCCACGAAATTCATCTTGGGATGTTGAGAGTATGGCAGAAAGTGTACTTAAAGGGGTTTTGCCACAAAGTAAAATTGATGTGGGAAGCTTGCAAATGAAATAAACATTTTCACAATTCATTATTATTAAAAATTCTGCAACGTTTTTGTCTTAGCTGCTCCTTTAGTGATCCATTGTTTACAGCTCGTCTCCAGGGGATACAACAAGGGCTGAGAGCTTCTCAGTCCTGGTCGCACATGCTCAGACATCACCTCTCCTCTCAGGCAGCTACTGAGTGTTCAAACCCAGGTGCTGTCATTCTACTCCCGTCCTCTGTACTCCTTAGTAATTGGTGAAACAGTGCAAATAAATAAAAAAGAAACCTCAATCAGGTTTGTGCATTGATAAAGAGAAAAAAAAATCCACAGGTTTGGTTCCTGCAGGGATTTGAACCTAGGACCCTTGTGCAAGGAGGCAAAAACTTTACCTCTGAACTACTCACAATGCTTAACATAAACAAACCTTTCTTTGACTACAGAGAGGAAAGGCCGGGTGATGTCCTCCTGCTGGATCACATGATATGCAATTCAAACAAATCACACACGCCCCCTTCTGAGCACACAGAACTGAAGAGCTGGATACAGGAGGTATGAAATGAGATAGTGGCAAAACCCATTTAATCTCACCTGTGATAGCACATAGTTCTATTACTCTGCAGTGATGCGCAGTCCTTTATTTTGCTAGTTATTTCATGTAGGAATATGATATATTCAGGAGATGCATTTGTTACTCCTCTCTCACATCACCCCTTGACTGTGATTGACAGATTTTTTTCTATGTTTCTTAAAGACCGTGCCAGCCAGATAGTTAACCAAAACAACCCAACTTTTTAGACTTTCGATCCCACATTTGGGGTAGGGCAAACAAGGGCCAAACACAGTGAAGTTCCAAAGGAATTTCAATCCTTTTCCCCCTAGAACATGCGGATAGGTCCTGTTAAGTACAAATATGTCGTATTTATCTAAATGTAGCCAGGTAATTTTTCTACAGAATGCACCATAACGTACAGGTATGTCATGGTGATCACGCAGTTTGTGTGCTAAACAGCAGGAGCCTGGCAGTGACTTACAACTGGGCTCTTGTTATAATGCTATAGATCAGAGATAGCTCTGTTCTAATCAATTTAACCCTTTAGATGCTGCAGTCAAAAGTAATTCTGGTGTCTAGAGAGATTGACAGAGGGTAGAGGATCTGTCCATCAGTGTTCCATGATATGATTGCTGGGTGTTGATGGGTTACTACAGGAATCAGAGGCCTATCAAGAGCCTCCAGTTCTGCAACAGGAATTAACATATCTGGGAGTGCCATATGCATGGCCTAATACATTGCTTATTAGTCGATTCAGACAGGCAATAATGCTTTAGAATACAAAATTTTCCTTCATGCTTGGTTCTTAAAGGGGTTTTGCCACAAAGCACAATTGACACGGGAAGTTTGTAAATTGAATAATAAACATTTTCACCATTCATCATTATTAAACATTCTGGACCGTTTTTGTCTTAGCTGCTCATTTAGTGATCCACTGTTTACAGTTCGTCTCCAGGGGATACGACCAGGGCTGAGAGCTCCTCAGTCCTGGTTGCACATGCTCAGACATCACCTCTCTTCTCAGGCATCTACTGAGTGTTCAAACCCCAGGAGCGGTCGGTCATTCTAATCCTGTCCTCTGTACTCCTTAGTAATTAGTCAAATAGTGCAAATTAAAAAAGAAACCTCAATGAGGTCTGTGCACTGGTAAAGAGAAATAAAATCCACAGGTTTGGTTCCTGCAGGGATTTGAACCGAGGAACCTTGTGCCTGGAGGCAAAAGTTTTACCTCTAAGCTACAATGTAGCTACTTACACTTCTGCACATAAATAGACCTTTCTTTGACTACAGAGAGGAAAGGCCTGGTGATGTCATCCTGCTGGGTCACATGATATGCAATTCAAACAAATCATACACGCCCCCTTCTGAGCACACAGAGCTGAATGCAGGAGGTGTGAAATGAGATTGTGGCAAAACCCCTTTAACTACTTACCGCCGACTTTAAACATCCGGGTGATAGCAATTTAACTGCAGGGATGTTCTGGAACGTCTATTCAAAGAGCACACTAAGGGTATGTTCACACGGCTTATTGATGCGTGTACAGTACGCGCCACAATACGCCTGGTGTTTTGGTAGCACGCGCTGATCGGCGCATACTCCCAAAGCACACGGAGGGGGTGGGGGGAGTGATGGGAGGAGAGGGCTTTCCCCAGCCGGCCCCATTGACATGCATGGTCATCGACGCGTAAGCGCCGTCAACAATTGACGTGTCACTTTTCTCCCTGGGCGTATGATACAATAGTATTGTATGCCCGGGGAGACAAAGCGTAATTCATAGCTACGAATTACCGTAATTGCGGTGCGCATTTTACCGCTTATAAAGCGCAATACACAGCAAATTGCGCGCACAATTACATGCGAAAATAAGCCTTGTGAACATGCCCTAATTGTACAGTTGGGCAGGTGTGAACCTGGCTATCAGCGATAGCTGGACGCTCTTCTCAAAATACACTGACAGGAAGTGATGTAAAAATGCCCCCCAAAAGTCTTTTTGACAGGCCCTGACGACCCTAAAACTTTATATCATTCATATATAAATGTCTGTAATGGAAAAATGACACAAATGCAAAACTTTTTTTTTATTTTTTTTAAACACTTTTTTTTTTTTTTTTAACTATTTTTCCTCATAAAAAAATAAAAACAAAAAAACTAAAGTAAAAATTATATAAAAATACAGATTGACATATCACGGAAAAAAGGAGAAGAAAATTAGTAGAATAACCGAGTTCAAAAAAGCGTTCAAGCTGGTGTGTACTAAGGAAAGGAAAATGTACCTGGCCAGGAAGGAGGGTAACAACCCGGTTAGGAACTGGTTAAAAAACAAAATAGGTCAGAGTTTAAGAGATTCAACAGCAAACATTTTCTGCTAGATTGCCATGGCAACATCTTGGGCGATGTAGACTTGAAGAGAAAGTGTACCTGCCTACAAGATATCAAAATGTAGAATTGCAAAACATTTGTCACTATGCAGTTTCACAGAGCCACAACCATATTCAGACTCACACTTCCTGGTCAGGCTGTGTGTAGATCTATAGCAGTGACTGACATATCAGCTCTGCTATTCCAAGCTATTCCGGTTATAGGGACATGACTGAAGGAGATTTATAATCTGTAGCACACAAGGCTACAGAGCTCTGAAGAGTGAAAGCTTTTCATTTAGTTAGGTATACAAACTTTGTTGCTAAATATAAGTTTCCGTTGGGAGTGACTTACCATGGACAGGCTGACAGTAGCTTGAAGCAATGAGAAGTAAGAGAGCAGGAGGGTGGTAACCAGAGAAACCTGTGTGCTCTAATAGGAGGTAAAATATTTTTTATCTCCTGACCAAAGCAAAATCAAAACAATATATTTGGTAAAAGTCTTCATTTACCTTTTCCTACATGTTAAAAGCTAATCACTGTAGCTTCAAAATCCTTTTAATAGAGAATAGATTGATGGTGTATAACATTTTTTTTTTATTATTTAATATATACTACAAACTTCTTTGTTTGATAGCTAATAGCTTTACATCTTTATATGTTTTCTGGGGTTAAAAGAACAAATTAAAAGAAAAAAAACTTTGAAATAAGACCAACATTTTCAAATAACAAACCTGATTAACTTGCCAGGTGAGTGGGCCAGCCGTGCTGTAGTGTCACTATAGATATATAATTTCCCTATAAATAACATATTATCATACCAGCTAGTAAACAATGATACTGCCGGCAAAAAGTGAGAAAATCTTAAAGGAAGAATGTCGACAGGTTTGTTATTTTAACGAACTAGGTTGTTTTAAAAGTTTTTTTGCTTTTAACTGTTGAAAAGCCCCTTTAGTACATCTGGTGATTTTACAACATAACCATTTAGTTCAAGCCGAAATTAGCACCTACAATGTATTTTTGCCAGATTTATGGCTTTTATCCTATGCTCATGTATGACTTGGCAGCAGGAACTTCCTTTGAGCCCGAAGGCAAGAAAACAATTATCCTATACCAAAAAAATAAAAAAATGGTCATTTTGAATAGGCAATGAGCCAGTCATTAAACAGCAAAGGCACTGATATTTGCATTGAGATTAAAATACTATTTTTTTTTTAAATAATTTGCATTAAGTAGCATACATGAGGTTAAGTACTTGAAAGCATTAGAAAAAAATATAATTTGATTTAAGCAGTTACCAATTTCTCTCTAACTTTACCTGACAGGAGCAACATAAAGAGGGACCAACACACTGGAAATTTACCATGTTACTACTGTGTAGTTTGTTCAAGTCTTTCACCTAGTTGCAGGAGCTGAATCTCAAATAAATCTGTCATAGCACTGCTCCTGTTACCGATGAGACTTCTGCTTTTCCTCTCCCTTTCCTCAGTGTCAGACATAGCAGCATAAAGAGGATCAAGATTGTACACAGTAGATCAGAACATTGGGAGGGGTAACATCAGGAAAGGGTGACTTGTATGCTGTACAAATTAAGGAAAGCACACACAAGAAAGTTTGGAGGGGGAGAATACCTTAAAGGGGTTGTCTCACTACAAGGATTGCTTTTTATGTTAAAGATCTTGCAAAAATAAGTCACTTTGCAATAGGTGTCCAATAACAGTATCCTAATTTTTCCTAGATATACACTCTAGTATTGGCTGCATCAGCTCCTCATGTCGCTATAGCTACAGACCTGTTCAATCTATCATGGTAGGCTGACAGTGCTGGTCGTTATAGCTACAGACCTGGTGTCCTCAGCAGCTCGTCATTGCAGGCCAGTAGGAGCCAGTAAACATGACCCTGAATTCGAAAAATGAAACTGAGAAAACAAGACTAAGATGAGATGAATCAATGTAGTGAGACGGACGATTCCTTTAAGTTCTGTACAAGTGTAGAGGGAAAGTGGAGCACCTGGTATAAACTCCAGACTTCTAAACACATTAGACAAATATTACTGGTAGAGCTTCATCGACATGGAAAAAGCCTGAAATGTGCATATAGACTACAAACAGAATATAAGGGGGTCTAAAATAAAGGAATGAAAACTGCAGACTAACTCTGTGCCACGTCTTTTCTCAAGGTAACCACTAAATGGTGGTAACTTCTAAAGGTAAACCACTTATCACTAATATGAAAATTATTTTATTTCCATGTCAGAGGTGTGAATAGCCTTTAAAGGGGCTTTGCCATCTCATAAAATCCTCTCTAACGTCAGCTCATAGGTCACTACCAGCTGGCTTCAGAGAAAAGTGAGATGGCCACTGGCCACGCTGTGTATTTGGATGTGTGTTGGATACAGCAGGATCGCACCCTATAGTTTATTATAGGGCTCCTGCTGCATCTTTCGGACCAAGAATTGACATGTCAATTCTTGGAACGGATACGACAGATGCAATTTAACAAGCATTGGCGACCACTCGACTGAACACCGATACGTTTTTTACATTGTGAGCAGTGAAAAATAACACTGCTCATTGTTAGATGCATGTTTGAGTCCGTCTAGACAGACCCAAACATGCATCTAAAAGCGTATGTTCACACGGACCTAACACTCCTGACACCTTAAAGGGAACCTGCCACATAGGTTATGCCCCCCTTGTTGAGGGCAGCACTAGCTAGTGTCAGACATGCTGTTTCCAGCGCTGTGTCCCTTATTCTGTAAGATTCTGCAGTTTTTGAGCATTTAATGCTCAAATCTTATTCATGAGCAGGTGTTAACCCCGCCCAGCAAAATCTAGCTCCGCCCGCTGACAGTTATTCACATGTTTCTACCTATTCCAAGGAATTGATTAATCATTTGAAGTGGGCGGGGCTAGCCTCAGATGGGTGGGGCATGAGAAAAAAACGGAATCTTTATGTGACTCTTTTCTGGCTGAAAACTGCAGATTTGAGCATTAAAGGGTTTGTCTCACTATAAGGATTGATTTTCATGTTAAAGATCTTGCAAAAACAAGTCACTTTGCAATATACCCTGTTTCCCCGAAAATAAGACAGTGTCTTATATTAATTTTTGCTGCTAAAGACGAGCGAAGACTTCTTTTTAGGGGATGTTTTATTTTTCTATAAACAATAATTCACATTTATTGTTGAACAAAACATCAACATGTATGAATATACTGCAGTGATTTCATCACAAATATCAGCATAAAAAGCCAAACTCTGAATTTCATAACTAAAAATGCACCAAGTCTTATTTTCGGGGAAACAGGGTATGTCTATTAACAGTATCCCACTTATTCTGAAATATCCCCTCTTGTATGGGCTGCATCAGCTACTAAGGTCACTATAGCTACAGACCTGTTCAATCTATCAGGATAGGCCGCCAGCTCTGGTTGCTGTGGCTACAGACCTGGCTTTTACTGCAGCCTAGTAGAAGACAGTAAACACGCCCCTGAATTCAAAATGAAACCAAGAAAACAGGACTGAGGTAAGATGAATCAATGTAGTGAGACAACCCCTTTAAATACTCGAAAACTACAGCATCTTCAAGAATAAGAGACTCAGTGCTGGAAACAGCAGGTCTGTCACTAGCTTGTGCTGTCCTCAGCAAGGGGGGGGGGCATAATCTATGTGACAGGTTCTCTTTAAGCATTTCTTCAAACTAACAGGCTAAAAGGGAGTGGGTCAACAGCATATTTACGCATTGGATTCTACTCCAGAAAACCACGTCGGACGCCACGGTTTTCAGCAAGTGGATTTTAGTTTTTTGGTTTTTTTTTTGTGGCTGGTGTTAGAGTCAGAAAGTAAATCCTGCCATTACAACGGGGTTTTGTACGCGTATCCACATCCAAAATATTTGTATCTCGTTTTGAACACAGATCCGCACGTGGAATACAAATGAAGAATTAACATGTTCTAAGTTTCTTTTTTATCCCTAAAAACCGACTGATGAAATATACATTGTATGAACTACAACACTTATTTTCTATTGAGGTCAATGAGGATGATTTACCTTCCATAGAAGAATATTTCAAGTCAGAATCTGTAGAGTTTCTGACTTGAAATACTCATTGTGTGGACGGAGCCTTAAACATGCAAACATATTTTTTAGAGATTTTTTGGTAATTTTTATTTAACTTTCCATATCACTATCTATACTTCACTAAAATTCTGCAGTTCACTCTGACCATTAAGCCTAATATTAGGATGATACTTTCTCTTCTGTTGAGAATACATTGCAGCAGCCTCCTCATTATCATCACAGGAGTATAATTAAAGATGACACCAATGTGTAGATAATACAGGATCCACATTCACAATAGGTAAAAGTCACAATTAAACCCTCTCTCCCTCCCAGCACAGTGACTTCTTCCCAGAGTATGCCTAGAAAAATCCCCCATAGAAGTCAATGAGTCAGCTCCGATTCACAGACTTCTATGTCTACGTAGTTGTAGTAAAGCATATTTCTAAATGCTGATAGCAGCAGCTCAAGGCTATGTCTCCACTGCACACGTTTTCTGTCTTTTTTTTTTGCCGTTTTTCGTTTTCTTAAACCGCAAAAAAAAAAAAAAAAAAAAGGACTGAAAACAGATCTCGTACACTTTAAAGGCATGTTCACACGGCTTATAATGGGCCGTATTTCGGTCCGTAATTACGCGCCGAAGTGCCCCAATTTAAAGGGCCGAAAACGGCCCATTCATTACGTAATTCACAGTTCTCATAGAGAACTATGGATTTACGTCTCCTCTCCACCCCGGGGCGGGGAGAAAATTTTGACATTTCACTTTCTAGCGGCGTATACGCGCCGCTAGCAGTAATGGGCCCTGGGGGCCGGCGAAGTGCCGGCCCCCTGCTTACTCCCCCCCGCTCACGTCCGCACCGTCCACACGGCGTAATTGCGGGGCGTAATTACATCCCGCAATTAAGCCGTGTGAACATAGCCTAATAGTAAAAACGTTCTGCTCCTGGTCGTTTTTGAAACATGCTGCAAAAAATGACAGAAAGGGCTGAAAATTTACCATTGAAGTCTATGTAAACTGCCGAGTGGGTTTTGGGCATCTTTTGGCATAGTTTCCACTGAAAAACTGCCCAGGGGGTTAAATTTGTGCATACATTACTACACGGACTGAAAACAGTTAAAAAAACTACAGTTTTTTCGGTGGTTTTTGACAAGAACTTGACAAAAAAAAACTCTGTTTTATTAACGGTTTTAGTATTTGTTTTTTTGTCCTATACTGTGTGGCCCTAGCCCAAGGCAAAATGAAAAAATGTACAATAAGAAAAATAAAAAATGCTAAAGAACATGTATCATCTGGTTTTAATTAGTATATATGCTTATAATTATATAAAGCATAAATGTGATGATACATTCCCTTCAATACATGTCAAGGTTTTAGTGAAAAATCTTAAAAACTTAGTGAGATTCAGCTGACTGAACATTTGCCACTATAATGTTGCATCAGAATCTAGTTCATAAAAACTAAGCAAAAGCGAAAAAGTTTGAGCCCTATTTTTATACATTATTATGGCCTGCTTTGTAATCGAATGGCACAATTACGACCTGGGGTCCTGTTTTTTCGGACAATACTTTGTTCCAGTGATTAAAATATTCTGACTAGTGTTGAGCGATTGCGTTGGCTATCGAGATCGATCGATAGTCGATAGTCGGCCGCTATCGATAAGGTTTTTCGTTAGTGAGCATCGATTATGCGCGATGACCATTAAAGTCTATGGGAGAGCAACAACACCTTCATTATTACACCCAAACAAGACTAGAGAAGCTGAAGATTAACATCCAAAACAGTCAAATGGATACGTGGCTACATCTTAGTCAACACACTTAGGTTATAAAAGTCACAAGAAAAAAAGTCCCAGACCATTTACTAATCTGTTCTTGTACCACAGCCTGCCTTAAACCTGCATCACCACAAATTAAAAAGTGCCAAAGCATATTGATTTGAACCATCATGTTTACTCTGAACTGGACATTGAATATCCTGTCCTTGGAACGCAGCATGAGCCCCCAAACCTCATGACCCCCAACATTAAAAAGTGCTGGAAAAAAGGAGTCTTTCAACCACCATTTTAGTTGAACTGGACATTGACTATACCTGTCCTGGGCCACAGCATGAGCCTCAAACCTGCAAGAACCCCACATTTAAAAAAGTGCCGGAAAAAGGAGTCTTTCCACCACCATTTTAGTTTCACTGGACAATTGACTATAACCTGTCCTGGGCCACAGCAATGAGCCTAAATTGCATGACCCCCACATTAAAAAAGTGCCGGAAAAAGATTCCTTTCCAACAACCACCATTATAGTTGAACTGGACATTGACTATACTGTCCTGGCCACAGCATGAGCCCCCAAACCGCATAGACCCCCACGATTTAAAAAAGTGCCTGCAAAAAGGAGTCTTTCAACCAACCATTTTAGTTTGAACTGGAACATTGACTATACCTGACCTGGGCCCAGCATGACCCCAGGGCCGGAGTTTACAGTGGGTTCGGGAAAGCCCAGAGCTGGCGTCCCGTCATCTATTAACACGCAGGTTAAAATGTGCCCTGATGACGCAGCAACGAAAACTTCGTGCTGAAGCAAGTGCGGAAGCTGAAGTGTTGAGAACTCCAACCTCCTCTGTACACAGTCAATACCTGGGTAGCGCTTGCCCCTGGCCCGTATGGAGTGTGGACCATGACTACAACATGGAAATACTGTGTGTTTTAACGCTCCATGTTACACCCAGGTTCCCTTTATCTTGTTGCACATTCTATTTCTCATTTTTACACAACGTGCGGAGGAAATGGTCTCTGTACTTTGTTCTCTGTCCCGTGCTCCGATACTCCTTGTCCTCTTGAATACACCTTACATCATGGGGTCAACGTTTCCTCGTACCAGTCCTTGTACCATTCAGTAGGAATTTTTTTAACAGCTAATTTGTACATGTCAATGTTTTTTAGTACTTTTAATTCTAGAAAACACATTTTAAAATAGGATGGAAATCCCACCATGGTCTTAGTTCTCTTTTTTACATTGTAGTTAAAATGGGTTTTCTCAATACAGGATTGAGATCGTCTATGTTACAGACTTGCAAAAAACCCAGTCATTTTGCAATATGTGTTCCATTATTCCATGTCCCTACCTATTCCTTTTCCTGACAGCACCATCACCCTTGAGCCACTCTTGACAATTGTGAAGAACAAATGTCTGTTTAAAACACACATATATTTTTATAATTGGACCTTAGTGATTGCTGCAATTCAAACAAGCATGAACCCAAAAAATATAAAAATGACTTCTCAGCACTGTTAAAAATTGTGAGGAGAAATGCCACTTCGAAGCCACATTTTCCTGTTACAAAGGACCATGATTATTGCTTATCTCACAGCTACATGACCCCAAAACATTATAAATATGACTTCTCAGGCCCTATTAAAAATTGTGAGGGAGAAAACCACTTAGAACCAAATTTCTGTTTCCAGAAGGACCATAAATTATAGCTGTAAACTCACAGCAAACATGACCCCAAAAAATATAAATAATACTTCTCAGCCACTATTAAAATTGTGAGGGAGAATGCACTTAGAAGCCACAAACGTGTCCAAAGGCCATAATTATAGCTGATCTTCACAGCACCTTCGACCCCCCAAAAAATTATAAATATGTCTTCTCAGCCACTATTACAAATTGTGAGGAGAAATGACCACTTATAAGCCCCACTTCTGTTTCCAAAAGGACCATAATTATATGCTGAATCATCACAGCAACACGACCCCAAAAAATTATAAATATGACTTCCCCCCCCTTTTCAGCCACTATAAAAAATTGTGAGGGAGAAATGGCCCACTTAGAAGCCACATTTCAGATCCAAAGGCACCATAATATACTTATCTCACAGCAACAAGACCCCAAAAAATTATAAATATGTCTTCTCCAGCCACTATTAAAACTTGTGCTGGAGAAATGCCACTTAGAAGCCACATTTCTGTTTCCATAAGGACATGATTATGCTGTATCTCACAGCAACATACCTAAAAACCATTGACAATGCGAAACTTCCTTAAGATAAAGTGAGTAATTGGAATACGGTGTTGGTCATGTAAACCTTGCTTGTCTTTTACAGTCTCCTCACAGCAAAACCAGGCAAAATGAACTGTTTTGGGAAAAGAGAATAAAAATTGCAGTAAGAAATGATCTTTTTAAAAAAAGTTTTCAAAGGACCATTTCTGTTTGAAAAGGAATGTGAATAGACTGTGCAACTAATCGGCTGACCTCGGCAATTGGGGCCACAACATCATCAGAGATCCATTGCCTGCTTCATCTTGAATGAAAGTCAAACAATCCACATTACTGTGGAAAGGCCGGATGGCTTTGTCTGTAATGACTCCTCCAGCTGTGCTGAAGGTCCGCTCAGCATATGATGCTGGCTGCTGCAGGACAACACCTCTATGTCGTGACGAGTGCAGCTCGGGCCATTCGTCCATTTTGGATACCCAGAGAAGTCTATGGCCGGACACATGCAAAAAACATCGTGTTGAATAACGCAGCATAGTCGTACACCATTGATCTTAACTGATCTCTGAGTGGTTGGCTAGTGTTGCCCTGCATTGCTTGCGTCTGGTGAGGTGGTAAAACAAAAGATTGCCAGATGTCACCCATATAGGCTTCTTTCTGCCACCATTTGCCTGCTGTGCCCAGCTCGCCTACTTGGTCACCTCTACTCTTCCTAAAATGCGCACCTCTAGTCCACGTCGCTGATGTTGTTCCACCCCGTGACATTTGGGGAACGAGAAGCGACGCAACAATGTTCTCCAGTTGATCAATCAGCAAGGTCTCCATTTCCTGCATGTGACTCTCTATTTGGGTGGGTGGAAGGACAGTGCGGATTTTTGTGTTGTACCGGGGATCCAGGAGGGGGTCCCACCCAGTAACTCTTTAAGTCTATCTTCATCTATCACACACTGGGGGGGGGGGGGTGGTGAAATGGCCTTAAATGCGAGGATCATGTGTGGAAGGAATGTGGGAGCATCAAGCACATCAATTGAGACACAACACAGCCTTGATTTCCCAAGCCTCTTGGGCAGGGGCACTAGCAAACTTATGCTTCCTCATGCTTCCTCCTCCGCCTCAACTCGCGCCAACCTCACTTTCTCACAAGGCAGTGAACGTCGGGTAACATCGGTTGCTCTTGGAAATCCTCCCTCACTCCGTCCTCAGCCTTCAGGCACAAAAGTCTTCAGACACCCGCCCTGACTTGCCTGAGAAATGCACCCCTGTACAGCTATTCGCGCCACTTGCAACTAGCTCCTAGGACCCCTGACACCACTGGCGCGTACATGAGAAGCCTGAATAGAAATTAGTCGTCTGAAATCTGTCGGGATGGACCTCTTGTGGATTTGACCAGGAGAGATAAGGCATCCGTGTCCGCATTCTTGTCCGTCTCCCTCCACTCGCGACCCTGGCGGGACCTGTTTGTTTCAGAGTGTCCAACGATCGATCCAGAACTAATACTCAAAACACAATGCGCACGCCTGACAAGGGCATTGTCCGCCACTGACCATTTTGGTGGCTTCATTCAACTGGCAAATGATGGTGCAGAGCTCTATTTCAACCTGCCTCCACTTCGGTGGTTCAAACACCTCGAGGTCCGTCACGCTGCTTGTCAGGCCATGTGTCTCACTTCGTACTGCGTAACTGGCACCTTGCGCTGCTTAAAGTACCCACAAAATCGCTGGAGCATGTGTAGAGGGTGGAATTCAGCGTGTTTCCACTTACAACAAAACAATTGAGACGGTTTGACGGGGAGGCCGAGCTGACGCTGCAGACGCAGCCAGGAGGGACCGAAGCAGGGTGCGACACAGTTGCGGAAGTGCGAACCTCAGACCCTCAGCCTTCTTCCCTCCAGCATGGCAGTCCAGTACCCGGTAGCTCTTTAGAAAAAATTTCTGGGACGACAAGTTCATCGACCATTGGCCCAGTGCCAGGTGCGGATGTTGGCTCCAGGCCTAACTAAGAAACCCGATTCTTCTACAAGGTCGGACCAAGCAGATTTCCTGCTATAACACGTTCTCTCAGCTAAAACCACCACTAACCCTTTAGCCTGGAGACACACTCAGGTTTCTTTCGCGATCACCCTTTCCCAATCGAGCTCTCGGACCTCTACAGTTGCTTAGAGCAACGTCCACGAGCTCCTTAACTGTGTGTGGACGTATGTTCTTCCAAGGCAGATTAATGTTCAACACGGCTGTGTCTCTGAGGACACGTGAGCCACCATAGATGACCTTGGCGGGAAAGAGCCCTGCACCATCCCTTAGCGGTTTTGAAGACGTGAAGCGCCGAGAGCCTGAAGCCACCGTCACCCCCAAGCATCCACACACAATATCTCACCCAGCTCAACCCAGTTGAAGCCTGTCACTTAGAGATAGAGATCAGCGGTCGACCCTCACGTACCTCCGTCTCGCAAGCGCTTTACTAGTTACCATTGTGTCGGTGGGTGTAAGAATCTCTGTACTCTCTTCCGGCACCAGATAGTCAGCACAAAAAATAACCGGAACAGCCTCTTGAGAAACATACAAATTTCTTTAGATGACAACGTGGCTTGGCCAGGCAGGGACGGCTTTTTCTGCAAAAGAATGCCTGCTCGGCATCGTTGGAGCTATTGGTGGCACAGCGAGGGCCATGACACGGTGGCGGAACCCATCTGTGGTCCACCAGGACTGAAAGGCAACATTTTCCAAGGCCAAAAGCCTGCAATGGCGACATTCAGGCTTTTTGGCTTGGATGGTTTATGGTGTTAAAGTGTTTCTTCTCTGCTCCAAACCTGGAAGACAGAATGTCTGGCTGCTCAGAACTGCCGCTGTCACCGGCGGCATCCAGGACGTCAAACTGGCGCGAGACAGTTACGAGAACGGGCGTCAGCGTGCGATGGGTCTCCCTGTTGTGCTGGTTGTTACTCGGCGGCTAGCGGCTGGAGGCCTGAAGGCTGGCAGGACTGACACACTCCGCTGCTGATCATCCACCTCTACCTCAAGCACAATCCAATCTCAGGAGACAATGTGGCACAGACCTGGAGTAACACGACCTATCTTTGCTAGTGGTGGCGGAGCGAGGAGGAGGGCGTTTCGAATACGAACACTAAATACCCCCCCCAATCGCCTATCCCTCCGGACTACTCGAACCCTGCGACACATCTCCGCTGAGCTGGTTCTGCTTGACAGACACCCTCGGCGCTCCATCCCGCGGAATCGTGCGCAATGCCCCCTTTTTGGCCCACGATGAGCCTTCTCCCCCCATCCTTTTCACACCTCATGCATACAATCTCGCCTGCATCTAGACTACACAAGCTTGTGGCGGAGTTAACACCACTTAAGTTCATACTCACCGCACTCACAGTGCGCGAGTTCCCAGTCTTTACAGAACGCCGGCCAAAAGGAGTCGGCATATGTACATCCCATATAACTATCGAGCCTAGAAAGGTTGAAATCTAGAACAGAGGTCGTTGCTCAAAGTAGAAGCGCGCACCATAGGCTTGAAGGATCCCTGTGTGTGTACTTTTGACGGCGATAAGCGAGGAAGTCGAGGTTTGCAACATGCGACGTAGGCTGGCGGAATCATATCAAGCGGGTACTCTACATCTGCGACCCAAAAGCGGCCCTCGTTACCCTTGTTTGTGGCGGAGGATCCCGTATTTACACTTGACACCCCATCGTCTTCCTTCCTCGTCCACTAGATGAAGCAATCGCAAGCAAATTCTGCGGAAAAGGACCAGGATGGATCCGCAATGTTCAGTTCATCATCATCATTCAATCAACACAGGGGACTTGGTCGGCCCTGACTTCTGCATCCAGAAGCAGCTGGGCTACAAGCAAGAGATGGCACTGACAAGCGTTGCCGACCGCCAAACCTCCGGTTGTGTTTTTTGAGCCGTGATTCTGACCGGCTTTCCTTCACCCTCCTCTGATGGCCATCAGTAGACGTGTGTGCGTGCGGCTAGAGCAGAGAAAATCATTCCTTTTTGAGCCTCTTGATCTATATTATGACATAGCCTTCTGACCCCAAGCCTAGCATTATGCAGATCCTCAAGAGCGAAGGCGACTCGATCTATCAAAACAAAACGGAAGTAGATAACTCTACTCTCAACAGTGGTAGGTGCTAATACACGTATTAGCGACATTTTTGAGGTGCCATGCTTCACGTGTGGTGGGCTCACGATGCTGACCTGAATAGAGCTGATGACACCCAAGCGACATTTGTGAGCCGTTAATTGCAGAGGAGACGACGGAGTAAGACTAGCTAATAAATGCCATGGATTCTGCCTTAATCCGACCACCTACTAGCGCGCGAAAGTGACAGATATGGCAAGTGAGGGCGATTCTCGGGACGTGGGGTACTTATATTCACTTAGGGTCCAAACCTGACCCTAGCGATGAACAGGGCCTGACGGATCCTACGGGATGTTTCGAGCGAAACTGACATCAATATATCCCACTGCGCATACGTTGCGCGTTTGCGTCGTCCGAACCACTGTGAGCGCGAAGGAATAGACAGCCACCTTCTCTCGGTTACCTCTACCCCTCCATGGTGTCTAACCGCCCGTCGTCTTATGAGCCTCGGCTTACCACTCATGCGAGAAGGAGCGTCTCGCTGGGGGGGTTCAGAAATATAAAAAGTTTGAGAAGGTTATGGAATAGGTTTTTGAAATCTCTTATTATAACCTCAAACGCAGCGAGATACTTCTCCAGCTACCTTCTCTCAGCGCGTGCCTCTAATCCAAGCGCGCGAAAGCATTGCTGGATTCAAATTTAACTGCAAGGTGGCTATCCAACAAATCTGGACTAGTGCAAAAAGCCAAACAAACAATCCGTATCTTTCTTTATTGATATAATAACCGGTATTTTTTGGCACCTTTCAATTCACCTGTGGTGAATAATAGAATTGCTGTTTTTAAGATTACGTAATGCAGCGTCCAATGACAGTCTGGGTGCGCAAAAGTACAAAAAACACGTAACGGTTATGTTTTGATATAATAAACTGGTATTTTTTTTGCACCTTTCAATTCACCGTGGTGAATATAGAATTGCTGTTTTTTAAGATTTACGTAGATGCTGCGTCAATGAACAGTGCTGGTGCGCAAGAGTCAAAAACACGTAACTGTTAATGTTTTGATATAATAACTGTATTTTTGCACTTCAATTCCACCTGTGGTGAATATAGAATTGCTGTTTTAAGATTTCCGTAGATTTCAGCGGCAATGAACATGCTGGGTGCGCAAAAAGTCAAAAAAAACACGTAACTGTGATGTGTTCGTACGATACACGGGTACTTTTTGTGGCAAACGCGAACAACAACCTGACACCTGGACTACCAAGATTCGCTGTTTGTAATTTTAACAGCGTGCACAAAGGTAGGATATATCAAACCAGTCAGCTAGTGTCTACACAGTCGGTAAAATTGAGAACACCTAGATCCACGAACTATAACACTGCTGCACATCACAACCTCCCAAACATCTGATCTGCGCTGCCAAGTTTTTGCAGCTAACAAAGAGAACCTGCATTTACTATGAAATTATGTTTTAATCCAATATAAGTTTCAGGCTGCCCAATATCCAGGAAATATTTTCAATAAGCAAACTGTTAATAATAAAGATATTCACTACAGAAATGTCTACACTAAGTCCTTGGTGACTTTATCTCAGTGGTCTTATAATATAGCTTGTGTGTGTTCGCCCGCGTCCCCCGCCCCCCCCCCCCCCCGCTCCGACCGCCGTGAATTTTACAGTGGGTAAGATTCTGCTTTAAAATTCTCTAGCTAACTACATAAAATGTTCAAATCCCTAATCTATCTAAATTGAAGGATCAACAGCTAATAGTAGATGGTTTCTCTAGTCATCCTCAACACACACTATAAGTACCTAATTTCGCGTGATCCAGCACCACTCGTATCTCATCCGAGGCCACTATCAGAACTCAGGCTCCCCTATCCCTATGAGACGCTGAGAGACACACTGAGGCTGAAACAGGAAACGCTGTTCTATGTAAAAACGAGGTCATGGTGATGTTTTTTCCAGCAAATCGCAACCCAACACATCCCAGCATGACGTCGCACACACATCTCACCCTGCTCTTTCTGTAATATCATTTGCGCCGCCAAAATTACAGAAGCGCCGAAAAGGCGCGTATCTTAATTAGATGAAGCACAGATTTTAACCTTATTATCGCATGATTCTGAAATTTCGATCATCTTAAAAACCTTGCCGATTTCAACTTTGTCGATAAAAATCGCTCAACACTAATTCTGACGGGATAAATGGTAAATATTAAACATCTTATAAATATAGGACAGGAGAAGACTGGTGCTCTTGTTGGTTTCAGTGTTTGTTGTTACTCTTTCCTCTCATGGTGATTACTATACTTGCCCTACTTATGCATCCTGGAAGATTGTTTGAAGCCTATATTTATCTTTTACAAGGTAAATAGACTTAGTATAAAAAGTGACAAAATTACATTGCAATAAATAAAGTCTTGACTGGAATCTGGTGGGAGAAATTTTCTCTCTCACTTTTTGTTTATTGTTAAGCACCAAAGAAAAAACAAAAAATATACATATTTTTTGATATTGCATTACTGATATACTTAATTTGATATTCAGCTAGCCTGAATTTTAAGGGAAATACAAGAAATACAAAAATAAAAAAAACAGTGCAGGGGTTTTTACCTCATGGGAAAAACACCATAAAGAAACTACCAAAAAGGTTTGTTTAGGAGCGTGCTCGGCTTATAGAAATGAACGAAGATCTTTAATATATAAAGCAATCCTTGTAGTGAGATAACCCCTTTAAGTGACAATGCTGGATCTACATCACTCTTTAATAGAGACTAGAGTTGAAAGGATCTGGATTATTTCACATAGTATAAAAATGGTGAGTTTATTTCAATTCGGTTTCATCCCCGTTCAATTCATGCTGTCCTGATACTTCCTCAACGTGCCCTTGAAAACTTGTATAGCATTTCATGTCAATTTTATAGTTAATAAAAACCTACAGCCTCTTGACAGAGTCAGTCATTGTATTGATGTCGGGCAGTATCATGGCAGGGCCAGGTCAATTCGGCCAGAAGGCAACAGTAAACTGACAGGGAGGTTCAGTAAATGCATCGATATATAGAACAATTTGTGTTAGTCTGGGTCTACACAGTAAGGGCGAAAAGTCAGAAAAGTGGCATTTCCACACCAGTTTTAAGTGCATTTAATAAGTGTAAAGTGCGGCAGAAAGTCTGATCCTCTCAAAATTCTGCCCTCTTTTACCCCGCATAAAAAACAATGCGCCTAAAAAAGGGGGCTTTTGCAAATCGCAACATAGCATATCATTTAGTGTATATAATGCGCCCATCGACAACATTACATACTTAATGCGCCTCAATGGCGCATTGCGCCGGGGGCACACAGTGCTCCATATTTTTGGGGCATTACAATGCCTTCCGGGATTAGTGCCTAGTTTTTTTGGGTTAAAGACAGTTCTTTACATCAAGAAAATTTTCGTCAAAAGTGGTTTTTCTGCAAAAAGAAAAAAACTGGTGTTCGGTTTTTTTGGAAAAAGTCACCTAAAGGGCCGGGTTCACACGGCTTATCAAGCCTAATTTTGGGGGCGGATTTCCCCGCAATTTAAGGCTTATAAGGGGGGGGTGCGCCCGCCGGCCCCATAGACACCATTATCCATGGGCGTATCCCGCGGGAAATAATGAACACGTAAATTTCTCCCCCGCCCGGGCGGATTCGCCGAGCGGGAAGAAGGAGCAGAATCCATAGTTCTCTAGGGAAACTGTGGATTACCGAATGTCTGGGACGGATTCCAGCGCAGTACGACGCGTAATACGGCTGAAATCCGTCCCTGCAATAAGCCGTGTGAACGGCCCTTAAAAGTCAAAATTCCGTCCAAAATCCGACTATTTCTGTGCTGTGTAGACCTAGCCTTACTGACCATGCCAAACAGATCCTGCTTAAAAGTCCTTCTAACTGAGAAATCTGTCAGCATACTACTTTCAACACCCTGGCAATACTGCTGAAGCTATCTTTACATTTCACATAACAGTCAAAATAGTCCTAGAGTGAATATATGTTGATGAGCGAGACTTATACACTGTAGCTCATCTAAGGCAAACACCGGGGGTTATTTGTCATCATCACAGGCTGCAAGGTATAATAGTTCAATACCTAAACATTCAATGTTTACATTGAAATGATAGAGTGTATTGGGATAGTTTACACGGAATTCATAGCCTTCAAATAAAGGTAAATCACTTGCAGCCCCAAACAGGATTTTATTTTTTTGCAGTCAGCTTTCAAAGAAATGTACTAGCTCCAATTCTGGGTTTAAGATACTTACTATTATTTAATAACTGCACCACTTATTACAAATTTCCTTTCATAGGAATTTGAAAATTTTAATTGTGTCTTGTGCTCTAAGGCCCCTTTTTTTTAATTAAAAACTAGTTGATGTAATCATCTTACTAGTCAATTTGTTATTGCTAATAATTATATGACAAGTCCCATTATTATAACCTTTTTCTATTTTCGCAGTTAGCAGCATGTAGCTCATAAAGTCAGTCATGTGCTGTGAGCTGACTTGGTGGGGTATATTAAATGTGTGATAGGCTGTCTATCGATCGTTGCTGTCATGGGCAAAAGGGGCAATTTTTTTAGGGTTGAAAATAGGATTATAATTTGGGGCAAGTGGTGGCAGTATTTCTGAAACTGCGCATTTGGTGAACAACTGTTTGCCTGCTGCCGTGCGTGAAAGTGTCACATACACCCATATATGTTGATTAAGCTTTCTAGAGCGGATGGGATCTTCCAGTAAGACAATGTAACATGGCTAAAATTGTCTGACCTTGGTTGGAAGGGTATGACCAAGAATCCAAGTACTGTCCGCCCTATAGATCCTCCCCCACACACCTTCCAGCAACTGTATTGTAGTCATTATGGCTTCTTAATTTTCTTGAGTCACTCTCATCCCCTCTAGTTGCAGTTTGATATGAAGCTGGATTCCAGCTTACTGATGGCACAGCTTGGATTTTTTCTTATTCAAAGAAGCTTTATTTTAACAACTTTTACAAAAAGAGGAAAACAAAAGACAAATTGTCCACAAAACACATCATATATAAGTCATTCACGTAGATATATAGTAATTATAACAGTGCCTTGGGAACAAGGCTAGTAGGTAAGTGGAAAACAATATCATATGCCAGAGAGAATGCAAGAATGTATGGATCCAACTCTATTATAGACCGTGAACTCAGTCGAGCATCGGTATTAAACATTCTATGCATCCAATGAACACCTAAGATCATGTATTTCTTACAATGTAGCTAGCATAAATCACCTTCCAATTGTACATAGATTAAATAGATCGGTTACAAAAAGAAAAAGAAAAAACATAAAGCAAGGGAAACCCATAAACAAGAACCTAACTCATTGTCGACCAAGAGCGTTCCTGGGAAAGCGTATTAAAGAACTGTCACTGGTTAGACAAACAGCTTGACCTATTTGTCGGGTCTAGGTCAGGTGTATACGATATCCCCAAGGGAAGAAAAACTATAGTCATGAGGACTGCCACGCACCAGAGTCCTGCCCCTTCTTCCTTACGTGTTACTCCCGCTATCAAACGAGACAAATGCAGGGGAGACGCAAAAATCTACAGCTTGGATTTTTGATATAACAGAATGTTATGTTTTCTGGTGTAAAATGGCAGTTGTCATTCTAGATAATTTTTTAGGTAAAGGTAAATAAAGACTATTGACGTATATATTGCTTTTTTGATTTTGCTTCTTTTTAGAGTTAGTCAGTTCTTATCTCCTGCTTTTCTACACAAGCTTCTCTAGTTACCAGTCACCTCTCTCTGCTCTTACTTGCTGACACTCCCTGCTGTGTTCCTTATCTTGAAAGATGGGAGCTTGTTTACATTACTTACTGTCAAGCTTTATCCCTTTAGAGCTCTGCAGCCTTGTGCACTGCTGTTTACAAACCTCCAGCACTAATGTTCCTCTAACAGGATCATCTAGGAATAGCCAAGTCGATACGCCGATCAGTGACATAGAACCACCTACAGCCTAACCAGTAAGCATGAATCTGAATCTGCCTGCGGCTCTGCAAAACAGCCTGGTGAGAACATGAATCACATAAAAATATACCTTTTTAATAAGCAACTTTAAATTGTATACAAACTATATACTTACTGTACTAAAATCCCTAACAACGAATATATATATATTTAACCCTACCTAGACAGGACAATTACCCCGAAAGGGGCGACCCCATACCTGCCCCTATCCAAATGCCTTAATCCAAAGAATAGCCAAATGATAATAGGTAATATAAGTACAGATCTGTCTATATCTAAAGACAGACAAGATACTCTGACTTAATGGCAACAAAAATTCCATACTCCAACGCGTGTTCCCAAAAATATAGTTGGTTCATCAGGGAGAAAATTAGCCAAGCATCATAATCCAAGAGAAAACTATCAAATACAATATTACCATATTGTCTGAAGGTTCTTATTCACAGTTGAAACCAGAAGTTTATATACACTATATAAAAAGACACATATGCATGTTTTTTCACTATCTGAGATGAAATCAGAATAAACCTTACCCGTTTTAGGTCAATTAGGATTACCAAATGATTTATATTTGCCAAATGCCAGAACAATGAGAGAGAATTTTTTAAGGTATTTTTATTACTTTCTGAAAAAGTCAAAAGTTTACATACACTAGGATTACTATGCATTTAACCCCTTCCAGATATGGGACGTATGCATACGTCCTAGCGGGAAGTGCGTTCCCGCAAATAGACGTATGCATACGTCCTGGCGATCGTGCGGGCTTACAGGCGAGGCCCGCATGATCGCGACATGGGACCAGCGGTAAATTAACACTGGCCTCATGCCGCATCAGTCCAATGTTATATACTGGTAGCTTACGTGGATTACACCAGCATCGTTAATCACTCAGTTTGTGGAGTTCTGCGGCTCCCTGAGACTCAATTGCATATACTGAGTGAATACTTCATAATAAATATATACGGTTTATTATTCAAACAAGTATAGCCATACAGCTAAAACGTGAAAAAGACATGTTACTTGCGCTTAGCAATAGAAAACGATGCAATCCGTCAGTCCAAATGTTGGTAGAAACAATTCAATCTTGCAGATGCATAGTATAGCGTCTCCTCTCGCTTCTTGGAGATCGCGTCTGGAGCGTTCAGATGGACAGGCGGGCAGAGGGCGCAGGCGCGCGACGTTTCGAGAGGCTCCTCCTCCCTTTCTCAAGCCTTGAGAAAGGGAGGAGGAGCCTCTCGAAACGTCGCGCGCCTGCGCCCTCTGCCCGCCTGTCCATCTGAACGCTCCAGACGCGATCTCCAAGAAGCGAGAGGAGACGCTATACTATGCATCTGCAAGATTGAATTGTATCTACCAACATTTGGACTGACGGATTGCATCGTTTTCTATTGCTAAGCGCAAGTAACATGTCTTTTTCACGTTTTAGCTGTATGGCTATACTTGTTTGAATAATAAACCGTATATATTTATTATGAAGTATTCACTCAGTATATGCAATTGAGTCTCATGCCGCATCACCCACGACCTGAGTGAGCTCCGGCCGCGGGTGTTTAACCCCTTAACTCCAACGATCAATTACAATCGTTGGAGCTAAGTCGCAAGCAGGAGGAGGGAGCCCCTCCTGCCTGCTCCCAGCACACTGCCTCATTACAGTGCGGCACCGATCGCTTACCAGACGGCCCCAGGAAGTGAAAGTCACTTCCCGGGGCCGTCCGTAACGTCACCATGCCCACAATGCATGGTGAACGCCATAAAAAAAAAAAAAACAACCAAAGAATTTTTGTTCATCCCGCAGCATGTAAAATGGAATAAAAAGCAATAAAAAAACTCAAACGCCAAATTTGTACCAATTAAAATGTCAGTTCATGCTGCAAAAAAAAAAAAAGTCCTTACACAGCACTGTATACGGACATATAAAAAAGTTATGGCTCTCAGAAGATAGCGATGCATAAATATTGTTTTACACAATAAAAAAACTATATAATTTGGGTATCGCCGTAATCGTAATGACCCACAGAGTAAAGCTAACTTATCACAGCTACTGCATGGTGAGTGCTGTTAAAAATAAAAAACACTAATAAGATTTCAGTATTTTCATCACCCTGCCTTCCAAAAAAACGGATTTAAAACTAATCAAAAAGTCTTGTCCCCAAAAAAATTATACCAATAAAAACGTCAACTCATTCACTCCTACACAGCTCCGTACATAGAAAAATAAAAAAATTATGGCTCTTAGACTATGGCAATGCAAAAACATGTTTTCCTTTTTGAATAAAAGTGTTTTTATTGTGTAAAAGCAGTAAAACATAAAAAAAATACACATTGGGTATCGCTGTAATCGTAGCGATCTGCTGAGTAAAGCTAGCATGTCATTTATACCGCATGGTGACCGCTATAAAAAAAAACAAAAAAACACTACCAGGAATGCTGTATTTTGTTCAAAATGCCTCACAAAAACATTATAGGGGTTGTATCATTTCATTAAATGGTCTTCAAAATAAGGGGACAGTGAATACAAGCAACTTTGCAATTGGATGCCATTAGCAAAGCAGTCTTGTTATCACAGGATCCTTTATCTTCTGTTTACACTGATCTCCTGTCCTGGTCCGATCCTCCTCCTTGCATTTCACTAGCTGAGAGCTCATTTACATTCTGTTCATCCCCCGGTCAGCTGTATTCACGGAGCTTGCATTCCTGCGTTTCACTCAAAGTAAGGGACTGGCACATTTTCACTCTGCACAGCCAGAGGAAACAGAATAACACTGCAGGGCTTCTATAATCAGAAAACAACACAATTGTGTGACTGTGCCTAAACATAGAAGGAGCATTAGAGGCCGAGAGCATTTCACTCTTCACAGCTCTGGAGGAGTTTATACAAGACTGGATTCAATTGTAACATGAATGCAAGCCTGTGGTATGTAAACAGCTCTTACATACTCTGCATAGGGAGAGACACAGTGACATGTGGAGGGGGGGGGGTGGACACACACGGAGCCAGCATGAACAGTGAAGGGGGGGGGATGATGTCATCCTTTCGGTTAAGAAACACCCAGCTGGGAGGGGAAGAAACGCCCCTGAATTTCTGTAACGGAGAGGCTGTGAGAGCAGTGAAACATGCTAACTGACAAAGTGATACATCCTCTTTAATAAAAAGTTATCATAGGGTCATATGCACCCCAAAATGGTACTAAGAAAAATGTCAATTCATCCTGCAAAAAACAAGCCAATAATCAGCACCATATACAGAGTAATGAAAAAGTTAGGGCTATCAGAATAGGACAACATAAAAACGCAATTTTTTATAGACCTATTTCTATTGTGTAAAAGTAATAAAACAAACTATATAAAAATTTTTAGTAAAGTTATCCTGTCATTTATCCCGTAAGGCGAACACTGTAAAAATTAAGCCTAAAAAACAAACAATGGCGGAACTGCGTTGCCCCCTCCATTTTCATAGCCCAATACTAAAAGAAAACTATGGAATACCTGTGCAACCAAAATGCACAATACACCCCTAGATGAGATCCCTGAGGGGTGTAGAACCCAAAATGGAACGAATTCTGGAAGGTTTCACCTGTTCTGGTACTTTGCAAATGCGACGTGGCCCCACCAAAATCGGTGTTCCTAAAGCCAAATACGATTCCCTCCCTTATACGCCCTGTCAAGCACCCAAACACCCACATGTAGGGTATTGCCAAACTTGGAAGAATTTGTGTAACAAAACTTGGGGTGCTTTTTTCCAGGATTCCTTCTAAAAATGAAACATTTTCAGCTAAAATCGCAGTTTGTTGGAAAAAAACTAATTTTTCATTTTCCCAGCCTAACACTAAAAAAATTTGTGAAACACCTGTGGGGTCGATATACTCACTAGACTCCTGGATATATTCCTTAATGGGTGTAGTTTCCAATATGGGGTCTTTTTAGGGGTGTTTATTAAGTTTTAGCACCTTAGGGCATCTGCAAACCTGAAATGGCGCCTAAAGAAAATCATAATGAAAATGAGACGCCAGGGTTCGATAGGTGCTCCTCCTATTCTGGGGCTTGTGGTTGAGCCAAATAGCGCACTAGGGCCACATATGGGATAGCTCTGAAGATCGCAGAATCTGGGGAATCAATATTAAGTTGCATTTCCCTGATCACATCTACCTTGTTCTTGTGAATAATGGATAAAAATTGAAAATCTGCAAAAAAAAGGGAAATTTTGAAATTTCACCTCCATTTTGCTTTTATTCCTGTGAAACACCTATTGGGTTAATAAACTTCCTAAATGCTGTTCTGAATACTTTAAGGGGTGTAATTTCTTAGATGAAGTCATTTATAAGGGTATCTAACATACAGGCCAATCAAAATTACGTTAGAACTGGACTGGTCCCTAAAGTATATTGCAAATTTTCTTGAAAATTACTACTAAATTTCTAAGCCCCCTAATGTCGTAAAAAAAAAAGACATTTAAAAAAAATTATGCTAACCTACAGTAGACATATGGTAGATGCTATTTATAAACTATTTTGAGTGGAATAACTATCTGACTTACATGCGAAAATTTTTGAAGTTTGAAAATTGTACATATTTTTACATTTTTCACGATACTTTGATATTTTTCACAAATAAACAAGGACTTTTTGGACCTAAATTTCTTACTATCTTAAAGCACAATGTGTCACGAGAAAACATTCTCACATACAGTGACACGCCAGATTTAAAAAATGGGGCTTTGTCAGAGAGGCCAAAACTGGCTCCAATGGTAAGAGGTTAAACAATTTGGGATAGCCCATATGATGATGTCATTTCTTTGGAAGTTTTTGGTTTATTGGCAACATCTGAGTTAATTAGAGACACATCTGTGGATGTATGATAATGTACACCAGAAACACACTGCTTCAGCCAAAATGTTAGAAAGAGAATTGTGGACTTGCACAAGTCTGGATCATCATTGGGTATTTCCAGACACCTGAAGGTGCCTCGTTCATCTGTACAAACAAGATGGGAATGTCCAGCCATCATATCGCTCAGGAAGGAGACAAGTTCTGTTTCTCAAAGACGAACGTGCTTTGGTCCAACATGTGCATATCAACCCAAGAACAAAAGCTAAATACCTTGTGAAAACGCTGGCAGAAGCTGGTAAGATTGTGTCATTATCCACAGTGCAACGAGTACTGTATCAACATGGTCTGCAATGCCACGCTGCCAAGAAGAAGCCACTACTCCAAAATAAACATATAAAAGCCAGATTAATGTTTGCAAATGCACACAAGAACAAAGACCTACATTTTTGGACTGTCCTGTGGTTTGACAAAAAGAAAATTTAACTGTTTGGTCATAATGACCATCGTTACGTTTGGAGGACAATGAGAGAAGCTTGGAAGCCTAAGAACACCATCCCAACTGTGAAACATGGGGTGGCAGCAGTAGTGGTTTTGCTACAGAAGGGACTGATGCACTTCACAAAATAGATGGCATCATGAGGAAAGAAGATTATGTGGCAATACTGAAGCAACATCTCAAGACATCAGCCAGGAATTCAAAGCTTGGGCAGTAATGGGTCTTCCAAATGGACAATGACCCGAAGCATACTGCCAAACTGGTTACAAAGTGGCTTAAAGGGGTTGTATCATTTCATTGAATGGTCTTCAGAATAAGGGGACAGTGAAAACAAGCAACTTTGCAATTGGATGTCATTAGCAACGCTGTCTTATATTCACAGTTTTCCTTATCTTCTGTTTCTGTTTACACTGATCTCCAGTGCTGGTCGGATCCCTCCTCCTTGCATTTCACTAGGTGAGAGCTCATTTACATTCTGTTCAGCCCCCTGTCGGTCGGCTGTATTCATGGAGCTTACATTCCTGCCTTTCACTCAAAGTAAGGGACCGGCACATTTTCACTCTGCACAGTCAGAAGAAACAGAATAACACTGCAGGGCTTCTATAATCAGGAAACAGCACAATTATGTGTCGGTCCCTGCCTCTCCTGCATAGAAGGGAGATCTGTGCCTTTCATAGAAAGCTGGATTCAACTGTAACAAATCTCCAGCTGTAAGAGAAGAGATCAGTGCTCATTCGAGATTGAATGCAGCCTGTGGTATGTATACAGCTCTTACAAAATAAGACTGATAGGGAGAGACACAGTGACATGTGCAATACACTACGTGGAAATCCCTAAAGAAGCATTTATGCTATCTATCATACATGAAAAAACTTTGAGACTCTCGGTTCACATATTTTGATCAAAAGATGTTGAACCTGCCCACGACTTTCAACGTGATCACAAAATCGGGCAGACCTATGCTATCTTTACTCTCAATCGAGCCAATCTGGCCTCTACTGGGTCAACACCGACCTCCATTATTCAGAGAGAAAAAATAAAAAACACCCAACCTGCAAGCTGCCCTTCTTATGACTGCCTGTGAGAGTGGGCGGGGACAGAAACCAAAATGGAAGCACCCTTCCTTCCCATATAGGTTAAAATCAATGTACACCAAGTATAACGTATGTTTCTGCACACAAAAACATTTCTGAAAAAACGTATCCAAACCTGGGTGCCACTGGCAGGGCTGTCGGCACACATGTAATTATACATGTACACACACACAGACCGCCGCCAGCGGCACACTACTGCAAAAAGGGCAATACACTACGTGGAAATCCCTAAAGAAGCATTTATGCTATCTATCATACATGAAAAAACTTGAGACGCCCACTCTCACAGGCTGTCATAAGAAGGGCAGCTTGCAGGTTGGGTGTTTTTTATTTTTTCTCTCTGAATAATGGAGGTCGGTTGGACCAGTGAGATGCCTGATTGGCTCGATTGAGAGGTAAAGATAAGCATAGGACTGCCCGATTTTGAGATCACGTTGAAAGTCGTGGGCAGCTTAAACATCTTTTGATCAAAATATGTGAACCGAGAGTCTCAAAGTTTTTACACAGTGACATGTGGACTCAGAAGGGGGGAGGGGAGGGTGAGTCTCGGGAGCCAGCATGAACAGTGAAGGGGGGATGATGTCACCCAGCTGGGAGGGGAAGAAACGCCCCTGCATTTCTAGAGTTGAGAAGCTGAGAGCAGTATGAATCAGCCAAACTAAAGAAGCGATACGTCCCCTTTAGGCCACATTCACACGGCTTATTTGGGCCGTACTGCGCGATTTACTGGCTGAAATACGGCCCAGTCATTACAGTAATTCACAGTTCTCATAGAGAACTATGGATTACGTCTCCTCTCCCCGCTCGTAGAATCCTCCGCGGGGGGAGATAAGTGACATGTAATTTACTAGCGGCGTATACGCACTGCTAGTAATGATAGTCTACGTGCCAGTGAGGTGCCGGTCCCCTGTTCCCGCTCCCGCCCTGCCCCCGCTCCGCAATTAAGCCGTGTGAACATAGCCTTAAGGATAACCAAGTCAATGTTTGGGAGCGGCTATTACAAAGCCCTGATCTCAATCCTATTGAAAATTTATGGTAAGCCTACAAACATGGCTCAGTTACACCTGTTCTGTCAGGAGGAATGAGCCAAAATTACTACCAACTATTATGAGAAGCTTGTGGAAGGATATCCAAAACATTTGACCCAAGTCATACAACTTAAGGGCAATGCTACAAAATGCTAATGAAATGTATGTAAACTTTTGACTGCAGAAACGAATAAAAATGCCTCAAATTCTCTCTCTCTCTCTTTATTCTGGCATTTGGCAAATATAAATAATTTTGGTTCCTAATTGATCTAAAACGTGTAAGGTTTATTCTGATTTCATGTCAGATAGTGAGAAAAACATGCATATGTGTCTTTTTTATAGTATATGTAAACTTCTGGTTTCAACTGTAGGTACAATATGTAAATACTTAGGGGGAAATATATGAAAACTGTCTGGGTCTAAGACTTGCTTTGTTGCCCATAGAAACCAATCAGAGCGCCCGTTTAATTTTCATACATGTGGCCCTTACTATGTGAACCTAGATATAGCGCTGTATTGATGCCACAGCAGTTCCTACTTGGTATATTTTGATGGGAGTCATTTTTTCTGTGATTACGATTCTTTAGTTTGTGACAAATCCCTTGGAATATAGTTTGGGGTTTTCCTATCCACTGGTAAAAATATAAAATTAGCTCTGTGAAATTTTGAAAACACTCTTTTAAACCCTTTATGACATGGCATATTTGGGTCTTTGGGACATGGTTATTTTTCAGCTTTGTTTGATCCCCTCCATCCTATGAGAGCTCCTATTATTTCATTCCTGCACCAATATAGTTGTATGAGTTTTTGCAGTTTTTAAGTTTTTCTCTTACGGCAACTATTTTTGGCTATACATTATCTATTGACCATTTTAAACCTGCATCAATGTAGATTTTTGGGTTTTATTTTCGTGACATTCACCACTGTATTCACTATAATTTAAGAATCCATATTCCTAGAGTCCTACACTTTTAAATGTACTGTCAACAGACATAATCCATATTTTTAAAGGAATGAATCAGTAATATTAAATAATAAAGTCAATTCAGTGTAAAGTTATTAAATAGAACTTGTCACCTACTAGGAGGCCAACACAATTTGATCCCGAATATAGTGGTACGCTGGTACTTGTTATTAATTTGTTCCAGAAGGCTGCCTAAGTAACAATTGAAATTTTCCAATGAAGAATAATCCAACTCGATTTAATTGTTCTAGATCCCCAGAAAATCCACTTTTATTAAGGCATCATATGCATTTATGGGGTATATTTTACTACATCAACAATAAAAATACTTAAGTGATTAGTGCTTAACCCCTTTCTGATAGCTGGTCATTTTTTCGGCTCTTTTTTTCCCTCCTCGCTTCTAAGAAGCATAACCTTTTTTATTTTTCCACCTACATTGACATTTGAGGGCTTTTTTTGCAGGACAATATGTACTTTTTAATGGTGCCGTTGACCTACCATAGAAGATACTGGGAAACCAGAAAAAAATTCTAATTGGGGTGAAATGTGAAAAAAACATTTGCGTCATGTTTCATGGGCTTTCTTGTTATGTCGTTATGTATGTATTCTGGTGCAATTCTGGTGAAACCAAATATGCAGGGATTTCATAATGTTTTAGTTATTTTGAAAAATAAAAACATTCTCTATCTCTTAAATATGCGCTGCAGGAGCAATTTTCTGAAACCAATTAACATTTTTGTTTTTCCACCTATGAGTGGAAAGTGAGCACTCATATTTTGAAATGTAGTTTTTATTGGTACCCTGGATACATGCGACTCTGATCACTTTTTCTTCAAATTTTTTCAGGACGTGAAACAACATTAATAAGAAGTCCCCCTAGGATACTTGACGACTAGTGGGCTCGATCACTTGTATACTCTTCTGCATTATATAGATGGAGGGACTTTTGTTGACATATTCTCGATGTAAATAAACTATCGTACACCAAAACTAGGCGTATTATACGCTGGGCATGACAAATTGTAATGCACCTAAAAATTACACACTGTGCGCCGCCATAACGCAATGCGCCTATTGAGGCACATTACATACAATAGTAATGATATGTTATGCGATCCGTTACGCACTGCCCCTCGATAGGCGCATTACATACACTACCAATGATATGCTATGTACCGCGATTTGCACAATGCGCCCGTTTAGGCACAGTGTGCCTTTTTAGGCACACTAGGTTTATTATGCAAGGTATACCAGACAATAGATTTTTGAGAGATTCGGACTTTCTGGCACACTTTACACTGATTTAATGTGCCTAAAAGCTGCCGCGGCACCGCCGATTTTCTGACATGTCGCCTTAAACTCCCAGACTAGTTTTCTTGTCGGAATGCACCGTGTACCCAATTCAGTGAGTTTTGAAACGGCTGAGTTCCAAGGTCTGACTGTTTTACACTTCACTATTGCAGTATAGTATCCCTGACAGTGTTAGAGGCCGTACACAGGACGTTTTTGGATCCGATTTGGGATCCGTGTGATCCAAAATCACATCCAAAAAAACGCAGTGTCGAACGGATCCTAAACGGATCCAACATGTATCCAACATACCGCTGTGTGTTTGGATGTGTGCTGGATGCAGCAGGATCGCACCCTATAGTCTATAAAAGGGCTCCTGCGGCATCTTACGGACCAAGAACTGACATGTAACGGATCCGAAAGATGGATCTGAAAGATGCAATGAGACACGCATTGGCGATCACTCGTGTGAACGCCAATGCGTATTTCATATTAAAAGCAATGTAAATCCCATTGCTCATTATCAGACAGATGTTTGGGTCCATTTAGGGTCCGACAGAAGGATCCTAACACGCATCTAAAAGCGTATGTTCACACGGACGCAACACGCAGTGTGAACATACCTTTAGATTGACAGAAAGCCTATTAGGTCTCATAGGCATAAAGCTGTTTTACTCCCCTGGCTGCCACAGTAACCACCAACTTAATTAACTTAAATAAGCAGCTATGGGGTGAAAGAGTCTCTTCCTATTGTGTGACAGTAACTACTGACACCTGCTGCAGTAGACAGCTGTGCCAGTACCATTGAAAAATGTTTATATCCAAGAAGCAGAAAAGAAAGTTGCTAAAAAACTGTAGCTCTGGCATTTTAAAACCCGTGCCCATCGATGAATTACATGAACAGCATCAGAATAGCTATACATGGTACGGTGTTTCCCCTTTCTTACAACTTCTTCGGTGTGATTAGCTTTTTTGGGGGAGTTTTAATGGGATATCTTTGATGAGATAATCATTTATCATGTCATTGAACAGTGCTTAGTGTCTGTTTACAGTCAGGCTGTGTTTTCTGCATCTGTAGAAGGACATAATCCCGCAAGCAATTCACCAGTGAAGGTAATCCTGTGTGAGCTAAACCTAGAACATGCATAAATCCTTCTGAGGTCTCTTGGTCTTTTCTGTATTGACACACAGTAACAAACTGTCGGAAGTGTAAGTAGAATTAGAAAACACAATAGCCAGACTGTGGAAATAATTACTTGAAGAAGGAAAAGACCACTTTGTCTAGATGGTGCTGTTTGTAAACCTACCCAACTGACTGAATGAATAATTCCTACATTTATCTTAAAGGAGTGTTTCAAATTGCGTGTTAGGATTAAAAAGTAGAAATAAAAACATCAACTTACTTTTTAAACCTGCTTGTTCCAATATCACGGCTGATGCTGATTATCCTGACCTTCGATGTCACTGTTCATTTTTCACGTGACCCTGCAGTCAGTCACGGAGCCGCAGGTGGTCAAGTTCAGTATATTCAGCAAAAAACCACAGCAGCCTGTAAATAACTGCAGAATTATGTAAAGAATGAATGGTGACTTCAATGGCCAGGATAACCGGGACTGGCCTCAATGCTAGATAAGCATTTTACAAGGTAAATATTTTGCTTTTTTTCTATTTGTAACCGACGGACTGAGAGCAATTAATACTTTTGGAATACCCCTTTAAATACAAGCAAGTACATAAAACTAGCTACAACAAACTTAGGAACAGGCACTGATTGAAATATACGGTATACTGGGAAATTAGATCACAAGATATGGCCGATTTTTTTATTTTTATATTTTGTATAATACTATAGAACCTCTTTAATATTATTAGTGTGAATAAAAATAACTAAATTAAAGTGAAGTTGTAAATAATGCAATGATTGAAGATGGCTCTAGTTTTAGGGATTAGTAATTATAGCAGCACAATTTTGGACAGTGATACAGCATACTTGCCTGACATCCTTTGAAGTAGTGCCATCTTGTGGTCTGCTTTATTATGGACGAGCAATGGGCTACAAAGTTACAGAGCCACAGAAAACCAGTGTCTGTTAATACATTACATAGATAAACAAGGGTATTACTGGTGTTAAGTAGCCATTACACTTTGGTGGTTTTATGGGCACTTGTCTGAATATCTAAATTCCTGACAAACAAGCAAATTTTTTTTCCCACTAAAATTAATTGTTCATTGGATAACTGGTAAAATACAGCACTTAAAACAGTTCTGACTGCTGCTGCTTCCTAGAGATTTGAATATATCAGCCACCTTACCCAATCAAGGCACCTATGGGTGGCAGACGCGGTCTAGCTTTTCCCCTCAACTACCTACCTGAGGATTACACTCTTGATAACCTTGTTCATGCAGCTGCAGTTCCTTTACCCACAATGTCTGCCCTATATACTTTTAATGACATCTTATTACAATGCTATCAAATGTAATGTCACCTCCACAAACCCGCTGACCCTAGAGAGTCCTAACAAACACATTTTAGACGTGTCCCTAGTTCATCTTCATTACTTTTCTCAGTGATAAAGCCATGACAGACACATAACAGTAGTAAAGGTTTGTGCTTATAGAGTTGATGTTCACTGGGTATGTGAGCTGTAGCCAACCTTTTACAAGCTTGCCACTCACACAGCTCATAGGTCCAAGATATCTCTTATTCTCTGGGGGATGAAGCAATAGGATCACAACCAGTACCACTTTTCTATATGTTTAATTGATATACTAAACCACGGGTGTGAAAATGCGGCACTCCAGCTGTCGGGAAACTACAACTCCCATCATGCCCACTATTATAGATTATACAAATGCATGAGCTGGAGGGCCGCAGTTTGACACCCCTGTAACTAAACAAAATATAATGGGAAACCGGCCGTCGTCCCGGCCCCATACTACACATGAAAAAACAGATTCACTGACTTATATAGGGACTGTGATGGTATTTGTTGCAAACATTTCCAATACACTAGTTACAAAATTTGTCAACGTGAATTTGAAATGTTCTACCTTTGCTACACCACATACCTTGTATATTACCCCACGTATACAAATATTAAATCACTCACAACCTCTGGCCCAGAGTCCACAAGCAGCATTCAGTCCCAACTGTCTTTACATAGAAATGCTTGTTTGTGTATGGTTGCTCACAGGTATCCATATCAGATAGTAAATCAGAAACAGGGACAGGCAGGTACTATTCATGCACTAAGAGCCACATGTATGAAAACTGTCTAGGTCTGAAACTCACTTTGTTGCCCATAGCACCCAATCACAGCGCCCCTTTCATTTTTCCAGAGCACTATATGAAATGAAAGGGGCGCTCTGATTGGTTGCTATGGGCAACAAAGGGAGTTTAGACCTAGACAGTTTTCATACATGTGGTCCTAAGCAGCTATCTCTTGGTCCAACATACATCAGTAGAACGGGGTTAGGAGACCTCAGTTGGCCTTTGTTGAAGGTGATTCTCAATGCTTGTAACACTCGGCACTGTAGCTTATGAGAGTTGTAGAATGGTAGGCTGTAACCATAAGGCTATGTTCACACGGCTTATTTGCGGGGCGTAATTACGCCCCGCAATTATGCAGTGTGAACGGGGGCGGGGAGGAAGCAGGGGCGGGGGGCCAGCACCTCGCTGGCCCATTGATTATCATTACTAGCGCCGCGTATACGCCGCTAGTAAATGACATGTCACTTATCTCCCCCCTCGGCGGATTCGCCAAGCAGGGAGAGGAGACATAATCCATAGTTCTCTATGAGAACTGTGGATTACCGTAATGATTGGGACGGATTCCAGCCGTAATTCGCGCACTACGGCTCGTATTAAGGGACTGAAATACGTCCCATTTTAAGCCGTGTGAACATGGCTTAAGGGCTAGTTCATACGGCTTATTCAAGCCGTAATTGCGGGATGGATTCTGCCCGCAATTACGGCTTGAATAAGGGGCGGGGTGGGGGCACTGTCCCCCGGCCCCATAGACTTTCATTATCCACGGCACGTATCCCGCCGGGATAATGAACATGTCACTTTCTCCCCGCCGGCGGATTTGCCGAGCGGGGAGGAGAGACGGAATCCATAGTTCTCTTTGATAACTGTGGATTACTGTATGGCTGGGACGGATTCTAGCCATATTGCAGCACAGTACGACGTGCAATACGGCTGAAATACGTCCCTGCAATAAGCCGTGTGAACGGCCCTTAACACCCATAATTTACAATAAGGAGAGCCACGAGCATACATTTGCTGGTTTTGGTAGAAGAGGACTCCTACTAGGTGTGAAAGCAGCACCTACCAGACATATATGATGTATGTATACCATAAATGTTTCCCTTTAAGTTATTGCTGCGGTCTCTGGTAATAATGGTTTTTTACCTTTGCCTCCACAATTAAAACTAATCAATAAGATGGGAATACCTATTGTAAAGAAAAACATGTAAAAAGTGATTTCTTGCTGGCAGCACAAAATCATTAACAATTAAAAGGACCCATGTAAATGGAATTAGTGACTAACACATTATACCTCAAACCAAATGTAGATACACCTGAAATGAATCCAAGTATATAGATCTTATAAAGTAAACTGAAGACCATAACAGCTGCTTAGACAAACGTCAAACTGCATTTTGACTTGTGTAATGCAACTCTAAAGCTATGTTCACACGGCTATGATTGGGGCGCATTTCGGTCCGTATTTCGGTCCATACTGCGCTCAAATACGGGCGAAATGCGCCCCAGTCATTACGGTAATCCACAGTTCTCATAGAGAACTGTGGATTACGTCTCCTCTCCCTGCTCGCACAATACACCGCGGGGGGGAGATAAGTGACATGTCAATTATTAGCGGCGAATATGCGCCGCTAGCAATGAATGTCCATGGGGCCGGTCAGGCCCCCCGCCCCGCAGGAGGTCGCGCCGGTTGGGGCAAGCTCCCGACACACGGCGTCATTGCGGGGCGTAATTACACCCCACAATTATGGCGTGTGAACATAGCCTAAGGTTAAATGCCCTTGTTAACCCTTTGAGCACCAAGCTTGAAAAGATCTTAATGTCAATCTAAATTTTATATGTTTTTGCCTCCCTGTGTTTCAGTGGTCAGAACAATTTAATTTTTTTTTTGTGATGTATCTATATGAGGCCTTGTTTTATGTGGGAGAAGTGGTAATTCCTTGGGCAAAATTTGGGGATACACAAATTACTGTGCAATTTTATTGAATATAAAAAAGTGTTATTCTGCATTTTCTTTTTTACACCTTTTACATTTCACACTAAATAACCTTTTAAATTAACTCTAAAAGTCTTTACAGTTGTGTGGATACCTAAAATGTGTACATTTATTTTTCTGTGCAATTTATTCACAATAATTTGTTTTATATAAAATATTTATTTTTATTTGATACTTTTTTACACACTACTTTGTTTTTAAAACCATTGAGGGATAACTATTTTTAAATTTTATTTTTACACTTACAATGTATTAGCACATGCATGTAAGCCGATACATTATACCCTGTATACCTCCAATAGAATTAAAAAACTGGGCATCAGCCATCTCCACATAAAAGTTCAAAATTTTAATACGAAAAAAACTAAAAAAAGGTAGGGATAGTTTGCTCTTGGTTGTAATTGCAGAATGAAGATGAACTTTTTAGAATTTTTTTTTACATGCACTAAATGAGACCATCGCTTAACTTTAGAATGTCGCGGAATCAGTTGATGAATGTTAAAGAATTGCAGGCATGTTTAAGGTAGGTGAGAGGTAACCAAGTGTTACGTCAGAACACTTGTAACCGTTTACATCAGCCTGGTCTGCGTGTTAAGACGACCTGGCCACACCACCAGGCACAGGCATTATCGTCTTGCATTTATGCTTGACGAGGAACAAGCGGTCCTCAGTGCCTATAAGTGATGAAAGTTGATTCACTCTGAGTGGATGTCCGCCAATGATGCTGGAGATGTCAAGGAGAGCGCTATGCATCAGCCAGGTCAGGTACCATTCTGGAACCCTTGCCTGTCGTCTAGCACGCAGACCACACTGATGTAAATGGTTACGAATGGTGTGGTATGACTCTTGGTTGCCGCTCACCTCCCTTAAACGTGCCTGGGGTTGTGTAGCATTCATCATCTGGCTCCACATGTTATTGTTTACAATGAAGCGGTCCACTTCTTTGCCTTTCTGCGACTCTTCCATTTTCTCTGTTGCAACCTTCTGATGACGCTCTCTGACACTCTAAGCTCAGTTGCCACTTCCGTCTCAGAGCATCCTGCTTGAAACCTCACAATGGCGAGGTATTGAAAGTTGTTCTTTTGGTCTCATGATCTCAAAATGTGAACTGCATGATGAAGATCCCAATTAAAATTTATCTTCTAAATTTATTGGAGCGATTCAGAGATCAAACAACTGTTGTGAATTTTGCCATTGAGCTACTTGTTAGAGATCAGCAAGTTGGGCAAAAAATACTGAAGCCATAAACTATTGGACAGGTGTATTCTAAAATTAAGAAACGGTCTCATTTAAAAAAGATTCAAAACAGTTTATGTTCATCCTGAAATTTCAACCAAAAGCTATATTTCCCTAACTTTTTGTGAGTAGTGTATATTTCTGTTATATTTGGGCAGTAGTCGCAAGTCAGTACCTGTCAACCAGGGCTGTGGAGTCGGTAAGCCAAAGCTCCGACTCCTCATTTTTCCTGAAACCGACTCCCTCATACAAGGCACATGTTTAAGTGATAACTGTACTGTAGTAAAATGGTAACATCAGGCTTTGTATCACCTGATGATACAATAATCAAGCTATTTAGGTAGAACATACACTGACAAGCAAAATGGTAACAATGTTTTTAACTTTTGACTTTCAGGCTCCATATCTTATCATCCATTACAGCTTGTACATGAGGCTCCCATCATTTTATAGACAATCATCTTACCTATCTTATACATACATTATTTAGTATTTAGCATCTGCTAGTTCTGCAGATTCTTGTCATGTAGCTACATTGTTACTGTTTTGCTCCGAAAAATTAAAATGTAAATTTGTATTATATTGTTATTATTTGGTAAATCCAACTATGGCTTTCAGCACTACATGAATCCTTCTGGGCTCTGGATCAGATTCAAGCATGTCTCGACCAGAATCTGATCACAGGTCTCTTCTACATGTTCTCAATGTTGGTGCATAATGGATTTGGGTACGAATACAGCTTTTTCTTCACCTCTACCCACAAGTGTTCGATTGGGTAGAGGTCTGGGGACTATGGAGGCCAATACAGCAACTCTACCTCATTGTCACTGAACCATTCCTTCTCCAACCTTGACATGTGTTTCAGGTCGTTGTCCTGCTGGAACACTATGGGGGACATGTATGAAAACTGTCTTGATCTAAGACCTTTCTTGTTGCATAGTTACATAGTTAGTACGGTTGAAAGAAGACACTTGTCCATCAAGTTCAACCAGGGGTGGGGAAAATGTGGGTGAGGGAGAGAAACAAGGACTTTAAGCCCAGCCCAACCACTGGTTAATGCCCTGGAACCCACAAGGCAAGAACCAATCTGCTCCAGTGGAGATCGTATCTTTGACCCCAGAGCCGCCACCAGCCAGGATCCAGAATTTTACATCGCTACGCACGCATTAATATTCTTTAATTCCAGGTAGGTATCTAACCTTTCTTGAAACTCTCTACAGTTCCTGCTGTGACCACTCTCAGGCAGGCTATTCCACAGATTCACAGTTCTTACAGTGAAAGAACGCTCTTCTCCTCTGGAGATTGAATCCTTTCTTCTCTAGTCGAAGAGAACGTCCCCTTGTCTTTTGAGGGGGCTTCACTTGAAATAATTTTCCCCATACTTTTTGTAGGGACCATTTATATATTTATATAAATTAATCATGTCCCCTCGAAGCCATCTTTTCTCAAGACTAAATAAGTTCAGTTCTACTAACCTCTCCTCATAACTAAGATGCTCCATTCCCCCTGAATAAGTTTGGTTGCTCGTCTTTGCACTCTCTCTAGCTCCACTACATCTCTTCTATAAACTGGGGCCCAGAACTGAACAGCATATTCTAAGTGAGGGTGCACCAATGCTTTGTACAGCAGTAAAATTACATCCTTGTCCCGCGAGTCCATGCCTCTTTTAATACACGGCAATATCTTACTTGCCTTAGAGGCAGCTGATTGACATTGCATGCTGTTCAAGATCTACAAGAACGCCCAGATCTTTCTCAACAAGTGATTCTCCAAGTTTTTCTCACCCTAGGACATATTATGCCTGTAGATTATTTCTACCCAGATGCAGAACCTTACATTTATTCACAGTGAACCCCATTTGCCAAGTGGATGCCCAAGCACTCAGTGTGTCCAGGTCTGCTTGCAATTTATGAGTATCTTCCATAGATTGCACTACCCTGCATAGCTTGGTGTCATCTGTAAAAATCGAAACGGTGCTATTGATCCCTTCCACTATATCGTTAATAAATACATGAAATAAGAGAGGACCCAATACTGAGCCCTGCGGCACACCACTCACAACCGGGGACCACTCAGAGAAGGAGTCATTTACCACCACTCTCTGAGTACGATCCAGCAGCCAGTTTTTGATCCAATTACACACTGTTATCTCTAACCCAATGGATTCTAATTTACCTAACAAATGCTTATGCAGGACAGTGTCAAATGCCTTTGCAAAATCTAAAAACACAATATCCACAGCTGCCCCGCTATCCAGACTTCTACTCACCTCTTCATAAAAACAGATCAGATTGGTCTGACAGCTTCTGTCCTTAGTAAATCCATGCTGGCAATCACGAATAATATTGTGTTTGTCAACATACTCCTGTATATAGTCCCTTATGAGCCCCTCAAACATTTTTCCCACAACAGATGTTAAACTTACTGGTCTATAATTACCTGGTAAAGACTATATTTGCCTTGCGCCAGTCTCCTGGTACTATACCAGTCACCAGGGAATCTCTAAATATCATGTACAGGGGCACACCGATAACCGAGCTGAGCTCTTTAAGAACTCTTAGGTGAATGCAATCAGGGCCTGGAGCCTTGTTCACATTCAGTTTATTTAACTTGGCATTGACTTTTTCTACAGTGAGCCAATTAATTATAGCAGATGATGTATTAACAGTACTGGCACCACCTACATCTGCACTCGGCCCACCCCCATCAACTACTATCTCCTTATAGTAATATACAGAGCTGAAGAACCTATTTAGTATCTCTGCCTTTTCTTGGTCACCAGTGACCAGCTCCCCATCACAGGTTATTAAGGGTCCTACTTGCTCTGACTTTCTTGGGGTTAGTCTTGCTGTCCTTGGCCACCTGCCTTTCATTTTCAATTTTAGCTGCTTTTATCACTTTTTTACAGATTTTATTAAGCTCTCTGTAATTTTCAAAGGCTGATGTCGAGCCCTCTGACTTATATTTTTAAATGCCCTTTTTATATTGTTTATTGCCCTCTTAACAGAAGGTAGAAGCCATGTTGGTTTTAGTCGCTTATACTTGTTACCCATAGGAATATATTTTGCAATAAATGTCCCCAAAGTATATTTAAAGCTCCCAGTCTAGGTCCTGTATTGCGTCCCTCAATAAGGAAAATTTGGCCCTTTTAAAATTAAATGTTTTTGCCTTCCTGCTCGGTCTTTCTTTTTTCCAGTTTACGCTAAAACTGAATTATATTGTGGTCACTGTTACCAAGATTTTCAGAAACCGTGACCGCTCCGACAAGTTCTGCTTTGTTAGAAAGTACCAGATCCAACAGAGCCCAGTTTATTGACTTTCATCTTATCGCTCCAAATCACCCGTTTCCAATCTTCCACTGTTCGTACTTGTTTGCAAACTCGAGCCAACGGTTCTTATGACGAGATTGAAGCTGAGGCTTCTTCACTTTTGTTCGGGCCATCATTCCAGACCTGTGTAATGCGTGTTGCATGGTGCTTGCATAGACGCCTGTGATCACACTCTTACAAAACATACGAGCCGCCTCCACTACCGTGTCTTTCATGTCAAAACTGATAGACCTTGTGATGAGCCGATTTGTTGACTCCGATACTTGCCTGGACATCCACCTCTTGGCTTTGCAATAGATAATCAGACTTCATTTCATATTCTTCCAGCTTTCATGGCCTCACATGACGCAGTTGGGCAATTTTCTTGGCCGAGAGACCACTATCGATGAGCTGGATGATACTGTGTCTCTTTTCTTGGGAAATCAAGAACCTGCTCGAACCAGTGACCTTTCGCTTGGGAATCAGCCTAATAACACACTGAGCTATTAGTGAATGTGAGAACAGATTGTAATTTGTAGTAACAAGAAGAAAAAGATTGTCCCACCACCAGGAGCAAAACGGTAACAATGCAGTTACATGACAAGAATTTGCATAACTAAGCAGATGCTAAATAGTTGAAGGTAAAAGTTATGTATGAGATAGCCAAGATGATTCTCTATAAAATGATGGGAGTCTCCCATGGAAAGCTGCAGTGGATGGTGAGATATGGAGCTTGAAAATCACAAGTTCAAAACATTGTTACCCTTTTGCTTGTCGAAGTAAAATATATTTATAGGATACGACTTTAGAACACAAAAAACTTTAATAAAATGTAAATATGAAAAATGCTGCAGTAAGTGTGGATAAAACAGTTTTCAACAAAAATGTCCTGAATAACATTTGTGGAGTCTATGAATTTGTTCTTGGAAATGGTATCACCTCCATCAGATCCTCCTTCACTGATGACCTCAAATATGATCTCATTGTTTCCAGGCTAGAGAACGGCCTCTCTACACTAACTTGGGTTGGTGGCAAAGCAGTGACCACATGGTACTTAATCAGATGGGAAATTCAAATTTAACTTTTAATAATACCTCAATAAAAATTAGTAAAAGACTACTCGATATAAATAAAAAATAAACCATACAAAATGACAGCATCTAGCCTTAATATATCCTACAACTATTGTACTAACCCTAACCTAACAAATACGGGGAGTGCGCCCCGATAAGGGCGTTCCCGTTTGGAACCTAATCCCTACTACAATAGTCCTAGAAATCCCTGTCCCTGACAGTGACCACATGGGCAACATCTCTAACAATGTCAGGGTATAAAGGAATCGCCTCAGGCAGAGTAAGTTTTGATGAATGGTTGAACTCTTCTACTTCTTTGAAAGCAAGTGAAAAATTTTGCTGAAATCTGGTCAACCTGTTTGCTATAGGAGTGGAATATTTTCCCCTGTAGCAGCGCTTTACCTGCTCCATGCCATTAATTACACTCCCCATGTGATGAGGCTGAAGATATGGGAGCAGTAGCACTGGCAAGGCCCAATTTCTCTTGCTCTTGGCATTGCATTGAGCTGTACCAACTAATTATATATTTTGGGACTCGGAATCGATCCATTTTTTAACGACTCCAACTCCGACTGACTCCTGCAAAATGGGCACTGACTGTCTCCACACCCTGCTGGCAACACTTAATTAACTCCTTAATGACCACCCACTGTTTTCTGATGGCGGGCAGTGTGCGTATTCTGTTGGCAGATACGCCAAAAGACGTCAATGCTTTAGAGGGAGTTTGCGGCTCCAGGTGCCGCAGTTGCGCTAGGAATGGAGCTATGGTTAACAACTCCATTTTAAAGCTTCCTTCTATCCCTGCTGTACAATTGCTAAGGTCCATGATCAAAGAGAATTCCCTTGCCCTATTGGGTCACTGGGATTTCAAGTGTCTAATGAAGCCCAGGGAGTGTCTGTACAGTCAGCCCTGGGAATGCAGAATGTCCCCAGGGCTGTTTGTATAGTAAACCTGCTGCTAAGGCACAGTGTGTGTGATCCTAAGAGCAGCATATGTCATACTGACATAGGGTATAATGTAAAAATGTATATAAGAACAGCATTAATCATCCAAACGATTAGAAAAAAAATGGACTGGAATGTATCAGAGCCAAAAATGAGTCAGTCAATCTAAACTCACCACCATGAATACTTTCAAAAGAAAAGGAAAACTTTGCATCAGCATCTCCACATAAAAGCCAAAAAATTTTAATATGAAAAAAGCAAACACATACACCTAAAGGAGCATTGTTTCGGCTTAAAGAGAACTTGTCTCAAGCAGTGATATTCACATAACAGATATATACATCCCTATATCGAAAGACAGTGGGCTTAAGGACTTAATCAAGTGTTGGCATGGAACTGACTTAGCACTATAGTCCAAATATCATGCATCCATGTCTCATTAGAGGTTACATTCATTGTTTGTAATCCATAAGGCACAAATCCTCTTCCTGAATGACTATGTCTTTATCTAAGAAATTAGATGTCATTGTTTGGTTCAATATACGTAGTGGTTTGTCTTGTGAAAAAAGTGTTGGAATCTTGTAATCTCTCATGTAGTAGCAGAATGGGCATATGCTCAAAGCAAAAAAAAAATCTATATAATCGTAACTGGAAATCCCCCTTACAGTATCATTTGAGGTAATTACAGTGATAAATGTAATTATTCCTTTGTCCTGCCAATTTTATTTCAGCACATGCTTATTCTTGTCGATATTAAATATGTAGCTCATCCCTTTTTTAAGAAGCATCAGGAAATTCCAATATTAAGACTGAACTTAAATGATCTACAGCACATGAGTAGACTCTACAGCTGTAACATTATACTATAGACGCCATGTGCAAGAGTTCCAGCAATGGCACAAAGCAGTATTATGAAACCATGTCACCATATGAATCAACAATATCTTCTTGTCCTAGTGGAATAGCTCCACCTTCCTGACAAAGCAGGCAAGACGGGCTGGTAGGTTTAAGGTAGGGCCCTTATGTGAAAAGTTCTGCCTCCAACAAAGTGCCACCTAGGGCAGTCCACACCCACTACCTCCAGTCATGTGACTGTCTTGACCCAAGACAGAAGAAGTCTTGCTCTGCAGAGTTAGACTAGGTTTCAATAGGAGAATATGGTGATCCATAATATTCATAGCCTATAGCCAAGCCTGGAATAGCCCACAGGTTAACAGGGGAAACCCCTGGAGTTGCATTTGAAATGCATTTACATTCTTAGGAAAAGCAGAGATGAAGAGAAAAAGAGGCAAAAAGTAAGAGGCGAATATATGGCTCGTCTACACGGCAAGATTCTAAATCAGAATCCAACCAGTATTTTACACTCAGTTCTCGTTTTTTTTCCCCTGCATTTAGGAATGGTTTTCTGATTTTGGCCGCCCATTCAATTGAATTGTGCAATAATCCGAGTGAAATACGGAGGATTATTGTGCATGTTCCAATCTTTTTGGCAAAAATGACGGTTTTGAAATCCGACCTCAGAAAATCCGAACTGTGCAGTCTACCACTTGGATTTCCATTAGAGTCTATGGGGATGGTTTTACAGTGGGATTTTGATGGTTTTCAAATCCGATTGAAAAACTCTGCAGTGTAGACGGGCCCTGGGAGGCATCTACAGTCATGTACAGTAGCTACAGGGTGAGCCCCCAGAATACATTTCACTGTTAGGCCCCAGAATCGGCTTCCCCAATAGTCCTTACGCACCCCAGTCTGACAACGAGCACACACTGTATCAACATTTTATGCATCACAACGGTAACAAGGGCATAGATATGAGGACAGCAGATGCAGCAGAGGTTAGTGCTGGTGCTTAAGGCAATGTTCACACGGCTTATTTTGGGATGTATTTCAGCCCGTAATTCGCGCCGTACTGCGTGAATTACGGGCTGAAATACGTCCCAGTCATTACGGTAATCCACAGTTCTCATAGAGAACTATGGATTCCGTCTCGTATTTCACGAGCGGGGAGAGAAGTGATATGTCACTTATTCACGACGTATACGCGCCGAGAATAATGAATGTCTATGGGGCCGGAGGGCTGCCGGCCCCCCACGGCGTAATTGCGGGGCGAAATACATCCTGCAATTAAGCCGTGTGAACATAGTCTAAGACTCCTTTGATATGTAAAAAGACACCAGTATAATAAATGGCAGCCTCTGAATGGTAAGTTTTCGGAAATACTACTCAAAAATAAAATCCATTGGTGGCAAATTACTACTAAACCACCACCAAAGACAACAAGCTGAGTGAGACTCTGTCTGCATCGGTGTCAGGATTCTGAATGAATCATGACAGATCTGTTTTATGTATATTTATCAACTTGTCAGCGCTCCAGACTATTTTAGCAAATATTTGTATTTCCCATTAAATAATAGTTCTAGGGCATTTTTTTAGAACTGCACATTGTGTTCTTTTATTACCTTGTCAACAGTATGTGCCCCTACACAGTCTATCACTGAAAGCACTGATCGGTCAGGATCAGAGAATGTTAAAAGGTGCCCATTGAGAGAGTTAGTTGTAACATCAAGGTGTCTATGAAATTATATATTTTCAGTAGAAATAACGGAAGAATGACAGAATACGAAGTACTAAAAGATACCCCACAATAGTTTTTTCATGGAGATTGGACAAGAGAAACATTTTTTAAATAGACATACGAGGGGGTACCCAAAGTAAAAATGAGTTGCCTTCTGGTGGGTAGGGCATTAGTAGTGCAGGCTTCTGTCACTAGGTGAATGTCTGCGGAACCTTTCAGAAGCAGTATGCCAGCTGACGTTTTTGGAGAAGGTTGTGTTGACGGTGGAGTTCAATCATATGCTATTTTGTGATGGTGGAATCATACGAACAACGTGCAGCTTCAATGTGCAACAGTAGAAACAGTTTTTAGGCTACAGTCTGCAAGTAGGCAGTGATGAGTGAAACACAAGTTTACAGATAATTCTTGCGCTTCAAATGAGGTAAAACGTTAATCAGTGATCAACCTTGTCCTGGATGTCCTTCGACCGCCCCAACCTACCGTATTTTTCGGACTATAAGGCGCATATAAAAGCCTATGATTTTCTCAGAAATCGAAAGTGCGCCTTATAGTCCGGTGCGCCTTATATATGAATCAATTCTTCACTTGGGTTTTTAGGCTTTGTTCAGAACGTATTTACAGCTAATTTAGTGACACTTATTTGCAACTGATTTGTAACGGATTTCCGAACGTAAATACGTTCCGAAATCGGTTACAAATCAGTTGCAAATAAGTGTTACTAAGTGTGGCACGTATGTCGCAACGGAATTACAATCCCCATTCCGACGCGAAATACTGCACAATAAGTGGCAGGACCATTGTAAATCCGACCATATTGCGGCCACAATCCGCCGTGGCAATACGGCACGGAAATATGGAGTCACCGTAGTCAGGAGCGTCACTGCCTGTGGTGATACGTACAGCAACTGTTAAACACCGACACTGAAGATGAAGGATTTGATGGATTTGTGGTGGAGGAATGAACTGAAAAAGTACTGGACGTGTATTGATTTTTGTTACAACTTTACAAGTTGAGAGTTATTGTGAAAATGTTGAATAAAGTTTGGCTTGCAGTCTGAGCTTTGTTTCATTTAATGCGCCGCGCCTTATAATCCAGTGCGCCTTATATATGAACCAAGACGACTTAGCAGGCGCTCATTGATAATGCGCCTTATAATCCGGTGCGCCTTATAGTCCCAAAGCTACGGTAATGAAAATGTGATGAAAATTCAAGCCATTCTAAAAGATCACTGTCGGAATATTGAACTTGTGGAGTTGACTGTGACTTCATGCAGTTTCTGTCAGTGAATTTTAATGAAGAAATTGGGCACGCTGCAGCAAAATTTGGGCCTCACCTGCTCGCCCCTGAGAAGAGGAACAATTTCCTGGTTGTGTGCTCTGCTTTGAAGGAACAATTGGAAGCCAACCCTGATTATTTTCAAAGTCATAACCAAAGATGAATCTTGGTGCTACGGGAGACAGGTGACTAATTTATTGCTGAACTCCATGAAATCCTAGTAAGCTCCGTAACTCCGTAAATTCCTCCATAGTTTGAAGGCAATCTTCCAGAATGTCTTGATATATTGAAATATTCATCTGCTCAGGCAATCGAATGTCTGGAACGAGGTTGATTATTAACGGACATTTCCAACCATGAGAACCATTCGTAAACTTGTGTTTTACTCATAGCAGCTTCCTTATATGGCTGTGTGGAGCAAAACAACCATTTCCACTGGCTTTATCGCCATGTATCAGAAGAGTTGACAGGCCATCTTTAATATTACTAACGAAAAGATTTCATTTAAAGATTTAGGGGGACATGTCTGAAAACGGTCTTGGTCTAAGACTTTTCGTGTTGCCCAGAGCAACCAATCAGCGTTCCCCTTTCATTTCATAAAGGGGCGCTCTGATTGGTTGATATGGGCTACAAGAAAAGTCTTAGACCAAGTCAGTTTTCAGACATGTGCCCAATAGTCTTCATACGAAAAGCTAAAATGATCTGGTTTACTATACAGCAGTGCCTTTTAATTCCTTTATTTCTGCCATTCGTTTAGAGGCTTTATTCCTCATTTTACTGAATGACTGTTTGAAACAGCCTTCAAAAATGTATGCGATCTATCCTACAACAAATCTATTTTGTGCTAAATATAAATCAAAATTGGAGTATGATGTCACTAAAACATAACATTTATTCCACATTTAAAATCAATCTGCGAAAATTAGAATTACCTAAATAACTCAGAACGCAGATCCAGGTAAGCAGACAATTATAAAGAAAAGAATGTTGTCACTGCAATACGTGCACATGGATGTTATTTGTATTGAAATAGAAATGGCTATCCCTATGTGGTTCGAAATGGGCTAATAATTCCCTATGACCTCATAACAGAGTGACGCAGACTCGAATCTATTCCTACAAAAACGCTTCCCCCTACCAAACCCTAAACAAAAATAAGTCCCAACATGACCATGCTTCAATCCCTCTCAACATTTAGTCCAGCTAGACATTATGCTCTATCTTAACATTGGTTGATCACTATTAGGCAATATACACACGGCTTACTTTGGGACGGATTTCAGCCCGTATTTCGCGCCGTACTGCGCAAATTACGGGTGAAATTTGTCCCAGTCATTACAGTAAACCACAATTCTCATAGAGAACTATGGATTCCGTCTCCTCTCCCCGCTTGCGCCGTGGATAATGAAGGTCTATGGGGTCGGCAAGCTGCCGGCCCCCCAGCCCCGCTCCAGGGCACATGGCGTAATTGCGGGCGAAATTCGTCCCGCAATTACGCCGTGAATAAGCCGTGTGAACATAGCCTAATTTTAACAAACAACTTATACATCTCTATCTGTCCTCTGAGGTCTATTTAATTTGTGTACTCCTAATTGGTATCTCCCCTGAATAACTGCTATCTGGATACCAGTGGGGAAACACATCAGGCGTTTTCTTACATCTCTTGTTGCTGAGTAGTAAAGTTTTTTTTTCATTAGAGTTAGGGTATGTTCACACGGCGTAATTGTGGCACATATAGTACGCGCCGCAATACGTCGGGTGTTTTGGGAGTCGCACTGATCAGTGCGTACTCCTAAAGCACGGGGGGTAGCAGCCCGTAATTGCCGCGAATAATTGACATGTCACTTATCTCCCTGCGGGTACAATGCGATCGAATTGTATGCGCGGGGGGAGGGCGAGACTAATGGATTAACGTAATTGTGGCGTGCATCTCGATGAGTATTAAGCGCAAATACGTGGCGAAATGCGCGCCACAATCACGCTGTGTGAACATACCCTTAGGCTACATAAGGTGGGGTTGCCCTTTTCACGGCGGTTCCCCTCCCAGTTAGGTTAGGATTAACAGGTTGTTATCAGTTAGTTACCAAAATTTTTTCCAACACCCTACATTTTGGGACCTTATTTAAGAGTGACAAATAACCCTTCATGGACAGGGACCTCTGGAATTACATTGGATCATGTTGGTCATGCGAGTCTTCAAAGTAATCCCACATTGTTGTTTATTTCCCCTTCCAGTTAGTGGGCTTCTTTGCAAAATATGTTGCTTTTGTATTTGAACCTATATAACTATATGGTTTTGTCTATCTTACCACGTAAATATATGTGATTTTATTCTATATTAAGAGTAATAGTTAAGTTTTAGTTTCGGATTTGCTTTAAATATTTGAATTCAACATAAGGCTGAGTGATTCTCTCAGCATAAACCAGTGATCTCTCTGGCTTAGAAATTTGGTAGCAATTTTTCACATTTTCAATAAAATTTGCAACACAGATTTTGTTTAGGGACCAGTCCAGTTCTGACATGATTTTGAGGGGCCTATATGTTAGAGAATCCCATAAAGTGCAATTAAAAAAAACTATAGTCTTCAAAACAGCATTTATGAAGTTTGTTTACCCTCAAGGTTTTTCGCAGGAATTTATGCAAAGTGGAGGTGAAATGTGAAAATGTCACAATTTTTTGCCAATTTTCAATACTGAGCCATTATTTAATATAATACAGTAAATGTTAACATAGAAATGCAACTCGATATTGATTCCCCCAATTCTGTCATTTTCATAAATCTCCCATATGTGGGCCTAGTGCGCTACTGGACTCAGCCACAGGCCTCAAAATTGGAGGGGCACATACTAGATTTTGGGATCTCATTTTCAATAGGATATTTTATTAGGCACCATTAAAGGTTTGTGGACACCTTAAGATACTAAAACAAACACTCCTAAAGAGAATTTTGGAAACTAAACCCGCTAAGCAATCATTGTTACGATTACAGCGCTACCGTTTATATAATTTTTTTTTTATGTTTTGTGCTTTTAAACATTAAATAAATACTTTTAAATAAAAAAAATAAGACATTGTTCTGAGGCTCGTAACTGTTTTTCTTCTGTAAACAAGTGATTATACACTTCACACTGAGGTTCTGGCCGCGGGCTTTGCCGCGGTTCCCGCGGCCAAAACCTCGTTCGACCTTTGCCGCAAACTTGCGTTCAACGAGGGTTTGCTACGCGTCTGGGCGTTGGTTCGGTGGACGATCACGAGCCGCCGCGTGAGACCCGCAGCTGTGAATTTAACGCGGTTTCCAATAGGAACTAGTTAACAACTAGGCGCGATGGACAGTTTACAACAACCGCTTGTTGTGAACCAAGCCCTAAGAGCTTGTTTGTTGTTAAAAGAGTTGATGTTTTTATTGGTACCATTTTGGTGGACACATGAATTTTTTTGTCGTCTTTTAATCCATTTTTTTTGGAGGCAGGAGGAAAAACATACAGCAATCCTGGTAGTGTTTTTTTATTTTTTACAGTGCTCATTAGACGGTATAGATAATATGTTAGTTTTATTCTGTGGGGCGATATCTAATTTACATTTGTTACGGGAGTTTATGCAAATTTAGCTAACCGGGAAGTAAACAGAGAATTCTTTCAGCATTTTTGAAACCCGTGGGGAACAACTCCTTTAAAATATAAACAAACACTCCAAAAGAGTTTTTGGAAACAAACCCCCTAAGCAATCATTTTACGATTTACCGCGTACCGGTTTTTTTAAAATTTTTTTTTTTTATTTTTGTGCTTTTAAACATTAAAAATACTTTAAAAAAAAAAAAAAAAAAGGAAACATGTTCTGAGAGCTGTAACTTTTTTTTCTGTAAACAGAGCTGTGTAAGACACTGTTCACACTGAGGTTCTGGCCGCGGGCTTTGCCGCGGTTCCCGCGGCCAAAACCTCGTTCGACCTTTGCCGCAAACTTGCGTCTCCCGACGCGGGTTTGCTACGCGGGTGCTGGGCGGGACGGGGGACGATCCGCCCGCCGGCTTGGCCCCCGCAGCGTTGAAAATAAAACGGTTTAAATAGGAAACTATGTTAACAAACGGGCGCGTTTTGGGACCGTTTTGGCCACGGAAACTGCGTCGGAACCCCCCGGCCATATCCGCGGGGAACTCCCCCCCTAAAGGGGGCTTGTTTTTTTTTAAAAGATTTATGTTTTTTTGGTACCATTTGGTGGCACAGAATTTTTTTGTCGTCTTTTTTAACCCCTTTTTTTTTGGAGGCGGAGGAAAAACATACAGCAATCCTGGTAGTGTTTTTTTTTTTTTTAATGCTCTTAAGGGTATAGATAATATGTTAGTTTTATTCTGTGGGGCGATATCTAATTTACATTTGTTATATTGTAACACTTTAAAATAAATAAATGTATTCATTGTGTAAAATAATGTGTTTGCATCCCTGTATTCTGATATCAGTAATTGTTTTATTTTTCAGACGTGAAGTTCTATTAGAGCTGTTTTTTGCGGGATGAACTGACAGTTTCATAGGTGCCACTGTGGGGTTTATATGACTTTTGATTGCTGCTTATTATTTTTTATGTGCAGCAGGACGAACAAAAATCACAATTCTGCCATTTTTTTTACGCCATTCATCATGCGGGTTTAATAACATGACATTTTTCTAGCCTAGGTCATTACGCACATGTCGAATATGTATACTTTTTTTTAAATTCTTTTTTGGGGGGCCATTAACATGTGTAAACTTTCTGCGGTGTGCGTGTTTAACTTTCTGTGTTTTGGGTTTTTTTACTTTTTTTTTTTTTTTTTAACTTGTCCCCATAAAGGACTAGATTCAACAATTTTAATCACTGTAAAATCAGTACATGCATGACTTACTAAAAACCTCAGTTTATTTTCCCCTCACGCCGAGGTGCACAAAGACAACATGGAAGCCTTTCTTAGGAGCACAGAAGCAGTAAGACATTAAAAAAAACTTTGGGTACCATTGAGAACAATATTAACTTGACTGCATAAAATATATTTGAATGGCTTACTGTGCTATGGCTCTTTTATAACCAATAATGTTTACTCCTCTTTACGGAAACTCTCAAATGTTTTAATGAGAGACTTTAATCCACAACTAAACTTTTAAACAAAAAACTTTAAAACCCCCTAGGCTCACTTTCTGCTTAACTTAAACCATTTGGGGTTTCAAACAAAGGATATTTTCTCATGGGAAAACTTTTTCTTTTTTATTTTGTATTCGAGTTTTAAAAAATCTATTTTTCTAAAATCTTGATTTTCAGGTTTTCTGACCTATATTTTTGATTCATCCTGAAAGGCTATGGGTGTACCAGCTTCACATAATTGTTTACATTTCCTAAGCTTGGTTGACAGTGAAAAGATAGATGGACAAGTCAATTAATGAAAGCCACTTAGTCTGTTTTGGACATAGGGGAAAAAAAGCCACTTAAAAGGCAGTTTAGTAAGCTTGTTAAAATGCCATAAAACTAGCAATCCACACACATATTTAAGCATAAAGCAGTTCACACTGATCATTCAGTGACTTTTTGAAAAATTATTTTTATTTTTTAAGCCCTGGGGGGGACAGTATAAAAAAGTGTCGGGTCTAAGATCTCTTTGTCGCCCAAAAAAACAATCGGAATTTCCCCTTTAATTTTTTCAAAACATATAGGGAAATTAAAAGGGGGAGCTTGACTGGTTGTTAGGGGCAACAAAGAAGTTTTTGGACCTAGACATTTTTTTCATACGGGGCCCCTGAATTTTTAACATCATCATCAGAATGGAAATGTTCAACTTAAAATTAAGCAGCAAAACTAGAAATTTGTTCTACTGTAGAATAGGCAGGTGGGGGGAGACTTTGCCTGCCCTTTGTCCCAAATTGGGGGGAAGAGGGGGAAATGGATAATCTTCTACGACATTTATTATGCAAATTTAACTCCAACATTTTACAAAATCATATTAACAGAAAGGAAGAGATTAAAGTTATTCAACAGTAAAAAAAAAAAATCCCGTTCTAAATACTTTTTTAAAAGTCCTTTGAGCCACACACTTTGGTCCTGCCTCCCAAGGCTTTTAACAAGAGGGAGAACACAGGGGGTGGGCACTCAGACTGGTGGAAGGGAATAAATTAGACAAAGTACTGCAATGTATCATTGGACCTGTAATTTTACAGGGCAAAAGGACAAGGCTTTCAAATGGGAAATGTGGTTACTCAGCCGGAGACAAGGTCATCTACATACAACAGGGAAATAAATTAAGACTCAACCAAGAAATTAGTTTTTGTTTTGTTTTTTGATTCGCTGGAAAATCCCTTTAATTGAATGGTTATTTTTGTATATTATTTTTGTTTTTAGCATTTCATCATCTTTGCAAAAACACAAAGTCAGACAAAGCAAAATTGTAGAAAAAGTTTGTTCAGCATTCTAGGGACAGAGAAGCACACTGAAGGATATTCCAATCCCTTGGAAAGGAAAATCAATTCTGATCCTGGAGAATCGGAGCACAGATATCCCCTTGCACTCCAAAATGAGGCAAGATAGTAAATGTAGTCGTGTAATCCAGCATGTAGCAATAATAAAATCATATACTTTATTTCCATCAATTAAAGGCTTAATACAAAGCGCTATCTATTCTTTTCGACGCGCTTCAAAACAAATTGTGGCTCTTACTCACAGTAGGTGGAACGATTTGGCTCAAAATGCATCAAAAAGGAATAGACCGTGCTTTATATTAAACCATTTAATCGATGGAATTAAAGTATTTGATTTTATAACTGCTAAACGTCGGGTGCTGGATTAAACGACTATAGTTACTATATTCCAATCCCAGTCCTATTTCAAGATAAGCAATGGCACTAAGTCTATTGTAGATTTAATCAAAAACTCAATAGTGAAAGACTAAGAATGATAATACTCTCTAGCAAATTATGACATCTTAAAAATCCTAACAAGAGTATCACTATTTCTGTCTTCCACTAAAATATTAACTTTTCATTGAATATACATAATCATTTTGACATAAAGTTGAAACCAGGACTTTATATACACTATATAAAAAGTCACATATTGCATGTTGTTCTCACTATCTGACATGAAATCAGAATAAACCTTACCCGTCTTAGGGCAATTAGGATTACCAAAATTATTTACATTTGCCAAATGCCAGAATAATAAGAGAGAGAGAGAATTTAAGGCATTTTTTACTACTTTCTGTAAAGTCAAAAGTCTACATACACTAGGATTATTATGGTTTTAAACAATTTGGGACAGACCATATGATGATGTCATGTCTTTTGAAGCTTCTAATTATTGGTTTACTGGCAAGATCTGCATTAGAGACACATCTGTGGATGTTAAAGCACACTAGAAACACATTGCTTCTGTGTGTAACATCATGAGCAAGTCTAAAGAAATTAGCCAAGATATCAGGAAAAGATTTAAGAACTTACAAAAGTCTTGATCATCCTTAGGTGTAAGTTCCAGATACCTGAAGGTGCCTCATTCATCTGTACATACAATTGTATGCAAGTACAAACAAGATGGGAATGTTCAGCCATCATACTGCAAGGAAGGAGACAGGTTCGTGTGTTCAGGCATGACGTTGCTTTGGTCCAACAATGTACAGATCGACCCAAGAAACAAAAACAAAAGACTTTGTGAAGAGCTGGCGGAAGCTGGTAAGATTGTGTATTATCCACAGTGAATGAGTACTTGACAACATGGGCTGAAAGGCCACTCTGCCGGAGAGGCATGTGTTGCTCCAAACGAAACGTATAAAAGCCAGATTAATGTTTGCAAATGCTCACAGGAACAAGAGACATGTCCTGTGGTCTAACGAAACTAAAATGAAACTGTTTGGCCATAATGACCATCGCTCGTTTGGAGGAAAAAAGGGAGAGCTTTGAAGCATAAGAACATGTCCCAACTGTGAAACCCGGAGGGTGGCCAGCATATATTGTGGGGTTGTTTGCTGCAGGAGGGACTGGTGTACTTCACAAAATAGATGGCATCATGAGGAAAGAAGATCATGTGGCAATTTTGAAGCAGCATCTCAAAACATCAGTGAGGAAGTTAAAGCTTGGGTTTAAATGGGTCTCCCAAAAGGACAATTACCTGAAGCATACTGCCAAACTGGTTACAAAGTGGCTTAACCCTTAAGGACCCAGCCTGTTTTGACCTTCCTGGACACAGCCAATTTTTGAAATCTGACATGGGTCCAATTTATGTGAGAATAACTTTTTTGACACTTTTACCTATTCTGTGATGATTCAGAGATGGTTGTCTCGTGACACATGTGTGCTTTACGTTAGTAAGAAATTTTATCTATACATCCTTGTTTGTTTAGGCTGTTTGGCGCTCCGTGAAAAATATCAAAATTTCATGAAAATTTGGAAAAATTTGCGATTTTGAAAGTTGCCAAAATGTTCTGCGTGCAAGACAGATAATTATTCCACCACAAAATAGTTTATACTAGCAATCTACATATGTCCAAATAGGTTGGCATCATTTTTTAATGTCTTTTTTTTTTTTTTACGACATTAGAGGGCTTAGAAATTTAGTAGTCATATGTTGTCACAATTTCAAGAAAAATTTGCAATCTACATTTTTTAGGATCCATCCAGTTTGACGTGGCGTTGAGGGGATGCATGTTAGATACCCCCATAAGTGATGGCCATCTGAGAAATTAGACCCCTTAACGTGTGTGTTAAACACTATTTAGGAAGTTTGGATAACCCTTCAGATATTTCACAGAAATTAAAGCAAGAGTGGAGGTGAACTTTCAAAAATTTCACTTTTTTGTGCAGATTTTCTGTGTGTTTTATGCATTATTTCACTGGAATATGGTAAATGTGACGTAGCGTAAATGCAACTTAATACGCAATGCCACAGGTATGCCGTTTTTAGAGATATCCATATGTGGCCCCCTAGTGCATATTTTTGGCTCACCATAAGCCCCAGAATGAAGGAGACACCTACTTACTCTGGGGTTCTCATTTTCAATACGATTTTATTGAGGCGCCCCCATTTGTCAGGTTTGGGGACACCCTAAGTGCTAAAAACTTAATGAAACACCCTAAATAGACCGCATATTGGAAACTACACCCTTAATGAATATATCCAGGGGTTGCATTGAGTATATCGACCCCCACAGGTGATTCACAAATTTTTTTTACATAGGTGTGAAAATTTTAAATTTTTTTTTTTCAATAATCTGCAATTTTAGCTTAAAATGTTGTCATATATACAAGGAGATTCCTGAAAAAAGAACCCTAAAACTTTATGTTAAGCAATATCTTCCAAGTTCGGCAATACCCTACAAGTGGGTGTTGCTTCGAAACTGCTGTGTTGGAAGCGCATGCCAGGGCGTTTATAAGGGATGGGAGCGCTATTTGCGCTTTTGGAACGCAGATTTTGGTGGGGCCATGTCGCATTTGCAAAGCCCCCAAGTAGCAGCAGCGCGGAAACCTTCCAGAAGTCACCCCATTTGGATTCAACACCCATCAGGGATTCATCTAGGGGTGTATGTGCATTTTGGATGCACAGGTGTTCCATAGGTTTTATTTTTTAGCATTGGGCAATGAAAATGGGAGGAAAAACAGCCTTAGTTCGGTCATGGTTTTTGAGTTTTCATTTTAGCATCACCGTGCCGTGTAAATGATTAATAACTTGTACTATGGGGTCGGTACAATACAAATGTATAGATTTTATATAGTTTTTTCTGTTTTATTACTTATTACACAGTTAGAAATCGTCTATAACAAATTGGTTTTTTATGTGTGTGTCCTATTCTGACAGCCATAACTTTTTTATTTTGCTGTGTGCAGAGCTTTGTATGGGCTTGTGTTTTGCGGGGTATGGTGAAGTTTTTATTGGTACCATTATTGGGGGGCATATGTGCTATGTTTTCTGAGATGTTTGAACCAAAAACAGCAATCTTGGTTAGTGTTTTTATTTTTTATAGCGGTCACTGTTAGGTATTATATGACATGGTAGCTTTACTCAGCAGATCGAGTACGATTACACCGATACCCTATTTGTATATTTTTTTTATGGTTTTACTGCTTTTATACAATAAAACACTTTTATTCACAGGGAAAAATACGTGTTTTTGCATCGCCATAGTCTGGAGCCATAACTTTTAAATTTTTCTGAGCTTGGAGCTGAGTGGGACTTTGTTTTTTGCGAGATGAGTTTGACGTTTTATAGGTTCATTTTTGGGGGGGGACAAGGCTTTTTTGATCGCTTTAAATCCATTTTTTGGGGCAGGGTGAAGAAAATACTGCATTCTAGTTGTGTTTTTTATTTTTATTTTTTAACGGGCTCACCGTGCAGTATCCGTGGATAAGTTAGCTTTCTCTTTGGGCGCCTCACGATTATGGCGATACCCTATTTATATAGTTTTTTTTATGTTTGAAGCACTTTAAAAAAAAAAGAAAAGTGTTTTTAGTGTGTAAAACAATATTTATGCATCGCTACTCTTCTGAGAGCTATACATTTTTTATTTTTCGTATCCAGAGACTGTTAAGGGGATTTTATTTTTTGGCGGGATGTACTGACGTTTTAATGGTACAAAAACTTTGGACTTTATCTTAGGAGTTTATTGATCGCTTTTTATTCCATTTTACTGTGCTGCGGGATGAACAATAAGCTTAATTCTGTGATTGTTTTTTTTTTTTTTTTTTAAGGCGTTCACCGTACAGGTTAATTCACATGAAGAATTCATAGGGCAGGTCGTTACGCACGCGGGCGATACACATATGGGTATTTTCTTTATTTTTTGATTTCTTTTGTGGGGCGATTGGCGTTTGTAAAGGGGAAAAGGGCGACCCTCTACCGCCCCCCCCCCCCCCCCCCCCCCCCCCCTCTTTTTTTATTTTATTTTTCGTGTTTGTGTTTTACTTGTTTTTCACTTTTTTATTTTACTTTTCCCCATAGGGGATTTGAATGAGAGATCTTTAGATCTCTCATTCAATAGGAATCAGTGCATAGCTTGTTGCTATGACTGGTTCCTATGACAACTGTCAGTCACGATGCCGGGACATGCCCACAGGGCACGGCCGGGCATCGTGACGTCACAGACAACCCGGAAGGCATTCTCTGCCTTCCGTGGTGTCTGTAAGGAGGCAGGAGCTGCACGGATCGGGCGATCCGTGCGCTGCTGCCGCCGACAGAGACGCAGGAGGAGCGATCTCCTCCTGCGTCTCTCTTAGTTATTGCGACCCGATGGTCGCGATAATTACGGGGTTATCCGCCCCCCCCCCCCCGGAGCGATCCGGGGTCGGGGCCGATGGTGCGGGATGTCAGCTGTAATATACAGCTGACACCCCGCGCCGATCGCGCAAACTCTGCTTTAGAGTTCGCGCGATCCTCAGGACGTATCCATACGTCCAGGTGCGTTAACCCCCAAACGACCTGGACGTATGGATACGCCCAAGGTCGTTAAGGGGTTAATGGGACACTTTAAGACGCAGAGGGAGAGAAAGGAGAGAGTGGGAATTTAAATTAATGCAAAAATTGTCAGACTCTGCAAAATGGGCTAAATATTCATGCCAGCTTTATGTCGAACTATGTGTGGAACAGTGATGGTCACAAAATCACGGCCTGATGGCTGCGGATAAGACGCTAGGAATACTGACCCCCTCTGTCACGCCTCACAAAGTTTCCAGATAGTTGATTGCTTGACCTGTTGTAAATAAACTTTCTGCTTATTTTGCATTTTGTTATTGTTAAGAATTTCTAAGTTTCTTTGAAGGTCCAGGTCTTTTGTGTATAAAAAGTCTGTGAATTTTCAATTTCTTGTATAACATCATGTCTGAAGAAGGGAGCCAGTTCTCTCGAAAGCTCACCATCAAATATACTCAGTTAGCCTGAAAAAAGGTATCGCCTGATTCTTCACTCTTCTAATCCCTTTCTATGGGCAAAACACCGGAAACAGCATTATACTACTAAAAACGTTCATGAAACTGAGTTTTCTGTCCACTGCCTGTCAAAAGCTGCTGAAAAAACGGCCGTTTTTTGGCACGTTTTTTTACAAGCGTGTTTTGTTGGTCGTTAAAGCCTGTTTTTTAATGTATGCATAAATTAAGCCATTGGATATAACTCCGCCCTACAAAAGGGAATATAAAGCACCTCTTGTAGTCATTTTACGGATTTTGGCGCTAATAAAGTTATCTTGCATTTGTCGCCAAAAATACATTTTTCACGGATTTTGGCCCTAAAATCATTTTTTTACGGATTTTGGCACTAATAAAGTTATCTTGCGTTTATCGCCAAAAATCGGTTTTTTTAATGGATTTTGGCCCTGTAGTCCAGTTCTTTACGGATTTTGGTGCTAAAATCCGTATTTTTACGGATTTTGACGCTAATAAAGTTCTCTCGCTTCTGACGCTAAAAATTTTTTTTAACTGATTTTGGCACCAGAATCCGTCCTTTTTACGGGTTTTGCAGCGAAAATCCTTTTCTTTAACATATTTTGACGCTAATAAAGATCTCGCTTCTGACACCAAAAATACGTTTTTCTTTTACAGATTTTGGCGCTAAAATACGTTTAACATGTTTTGGCACAAATAAAGTTAAGAAAAGGATTTTAACGCCAAAATTTGTAAATAAACGGATTATGGCGCCAAAATCCATAAAAAAAAACGTATTTTTAGCGTCAGAAGCGAGATCTTTGTTAGCGCCAAAATATGTAAAGGAAAGGATTTTAGCACCAAAATCCGCAAAAAAAAAAAAACAAAAAACGGATTCTGATGCCGAAATCCATAAAAAAACGTATTTTTAGCGAAAAGTATATGTATTGCGCAAAAATCTTTAGCGACCAAAACATGATCATTTTATTACAAAAGGTACAATAAAAGGACACATCAGACACTTGTATGCAGATTTAATAAGATATAACCTTTATTAACACCCACTATAGGTGGGACTTGGGTCTCCTGGGAGGGTTTTCATTGAAAAATCGCGGCAAAAAGCGCGGTGAAAATGCGCCAAAAGATGTCTGGCGCTTTCCATAGACCCTGTAGTAAATTTTCTGCCCTGCTCTGGCGTTTTTTTTAGAACATATTGCAGAATACGACCAGTAAAAATCAAAAAAAAAAACGAGCAAAAAAAAAAGCTCAGTGTAGACAGCAGCACGTTTTTACATTAGAGTCTATGGTTGATGATTTCTGTCGTTTTTCGAAAACGAAAAACGCTGAAAAAACAGACGTTTTTCTGTGCAGTGTAGATAGAGCCCAAGAAAGAAAAAAAAAAAACAAAAAAAAACAAACAAAAAAAAAAAAAAAAAACTTACATGCCACCAGGACACACTGTCAGCTGCTGACTCTGTGATCTTTGATGTCATTATAAATAAATGTGCTCTGGATACCTGTCAGGATGATACAAAGCTGCCCACCAGGTCAATAACTTTAAAGGGGTTGTCTCACTACAAGGATGGCTTTTTATGTTAACGATCTTGCAAAAATAAGTCACTTTGCAATATGTGTCCATTAAGAGTGTCCTACCTATTCCTAGATATCCCCTCTTGTATGGGCTGCATCAGCTCCTCAGGTCGCTATAGCTACAGACCTGTTTGATCTCTCCTGATAGGCTGCTAGTGCTGGTTGCTATAGCTACAGACCTGGCTTCTACTGCAGCCTAGTAGAAGCAGTAAACACGCCCCTGAATTCAAAGTGAAACCAAGAAAACAGGACTGAGGTAAGATGAATCGATGTAGTGAGACAACCCCTTTAAGGGCATGTTCACACGGCATAATTGCGGCGCGCATTTCGCTGCATATTTGCACTTAATACACACTCACAGCAAGATGCCGCCGCAATTACGGTGATCCACAGTTCTCATAGAGAACTATGGATTATGCCTCGTCCCCCCGCGCGTACAATGCGTTCGTACAGGAGAAGGAAGTGTATCTGATCAATGAATGACACTTCCTTTTTCCTATGTGTTTGGATGCAGCAGGATCACACCCTATAGTTTTAAATAGGGCTCCTGCTGCGTCTTTCGGATCAAGAATTGACATCTATAACTAAAGACAGCTGTCGGAACACACCGGCGCCTTTTTATAGATGTTATTGATTTTTATTCTGTATAAATATAATTTAATGTAGCGATTTTAATTAAAATAGTGTGATCATGAGAATTCAATAGTATTTTGTGTAAATAAAGGGTGTTCTTTCTATTCATGTGCAGACATTGGTGGATTCTGACATATGTTGTGTGAGGGGAGGTGTAAATGGGGGCGAATTTTGACATCTGACACACCCCCTGACGAAGCAGTGGTGAAACATGTGTTGGGGCGTCAGGGGCTATCTTGTGTAGGATGATATTATGGGTAAAATGATCACTGTTCAGTTCCTTGCTTTGTGAATGCTGTTTCTTGTCATATGGTCCATAATGTAATTTATATGACTAGTTTGATACGACAGGACCGTTAGTGATGGGAACTCTGTTACTTATTTTATACTCCTCACATATCACAGCATCTGTATTGTTGATATTGTCTTGTATGTTGATTATATACTTTGTTATTTTTGGGGTATTTTACCTTTAATAAAGCTTTAATCTTATATTACGTTTTTCAGTCCTCCATTTTTTTTCTTTTTTGTTTTGTGATCAAATATATAATGTGTTTTAGACATTTTCTGTGCGGTTGCTGTCAAGGGACATTGCTTGGGCAATGGCAAATAAGTGGGTGTCAACTAAGTCACCCAATAGGTGGTATAAAGTCAGATGCGCCAAACCTATCTAACAGTAGAAGGCAGTGGGAGAAGTTTGCTTTATCCTTAAGGCAGTGTTCACACGGCTTATTCAAGCGGAAATTGCGGGACAGATTTCGCCCGCAGTTACGGCTTGAATAAGGGGCGGGGCCGGGGGAGCTGCCCGCCAGCCCCATAGACATTGCATTATTCACGACGCGTACACGCCATAAATAATGTGTATGTCCCTCTCCCCCCCCCCCCCCGCGGCGGATTCGCCGAGCTGGGAGGAGCGACGGAATCCATAGTTCTCTATGAGAACTGTGGATTACCGTAGTTACTGGGACGGATTGGAGCCGTACTGCAGCGCAAATACGGCGTGCAGTACGGCGCAAATCCGCGCCCAAATAAGCCGTGTGAACGAGGCCTTTGACTCTGGTCACACTATTATTAGATACTTCTCCTGGTTGTGTTAAATTTTATATAATATATATACAAACACTATACAGTACATATAGTATAGTGTATACAGTATACTAGTACTTAAAGTATTATATATATAATCTATATTATAAAATATATATATATTAAAAAAAAAAAAAAAAAGGTTAGTGCATTCAAAACAATTTTAAGGAAAGGAGTATAGGTTCACTCTGGCGTGGCAGCGAAGCAATGCTAACACCACAATATCACCAGTGTTCTATAAATGTCAAAAAAAAAAATAAATCAAAAGGAATATAGAAATGTTTTCAAAATGCATTTCTGCTACTTGAAGTTCTTAGCACACATTTTTGATCAACAGACCTCACTTGGTGTCTGTTCAGGCCTCAATATTTAGGCAGCAGCTACAATCTGCTCTGATTAAAAAGTCTGTATTGATGGGCGGAATGTAGCTGGGACCTTCTCTCCCTGAAAATATGGAGGTCTGAACAGACACACACAAACTCCAAGCATGTTTAAGGGAGGTGACAGGCAAACAAGTGTCACATCAGACCATTCACATCAGCGTGGTCTGTGGCTTGACGACCGGCAAGGTTACCTGACCCGGCTGATGCAGAGCGCTCTCCTTGACGTCTCCAGCATCACTGGCGGCCATCATTTCTGTTCAGAGTAATTCGCCTTTCATCACTGAACAGCACTGACAACCACTGGTCCCTCATCCAGCGTAGATGCTACCTGGCCCATGATAAGCTTGTCGAGCACAGAGACCACGCTGATGTAAATGGTTATGAATGGTCTGACGTGACACTTGGTTGTCTCTCACCTCCTTTAAACGTTCTTAGAGTTGTGTGGCATTTACAATGAAGCGGTCATCAATGTTTGATGTAGCCAAACGACAGCCACTTCTTTGCTTTTTTCAGACTCTTCTAGTCTCTCAGGATCTTTGTTGCAACCTGCTGATAACACACTGTGATACTCTAAGCTCAGTGGCCACTTCCATCTGAGAGCATTCTGCTTGAAGCGTGGCAATGGCAAGATACTGTTGATGAAATGTAAAATGTTGTCTTGGTCTCATGATGTCAAAATATGAACAGCAGGATGAGGAGGACAGTTTACATCCCAATTCATACTGATCCATAAAATTTATTGGGCGATTCGGGGATCAAACACCTGTTGTGAATTTTGTTATTAAGCTCCTTGTTAGAGATCAGAAAGTTGTGCAAAAAGTGCTGAAACATTGAACAGTTGGACATGTGCTTTCTAAAGTTAAGAGATGTCTCATTTAGGGCATTTAAAAAAAAAAATTCAAGAAATTTTATGTTCGTCCTGAAATTTCCAAAAGCAAAACAACCCTTTTTGTGAGTAGTGTATATACACACACAGACAATACTACATATACACACACTTGCATACATGCCATATAACACATAATATATATAAATATATAACATTTAATATGATCAGAGTATAATAAATAAAACCACACCGAAAAACAGGCGCCTCAAATCTTGGTCAGCACGTACTCCTAAAGCACAGGGGGGCCGGCCCCATTCACTTTCATTATCAGTGGTGAATTGTACGCTGGGGGAGACGGACGTAATTCATAGTACTCTGGGGTGCATGTCGGGCGTATTAAAGCGCAAATACGTGGAGAAATGCGCCCCACAATTACACTGTGTGGGAGTACCCTAGGCTACGTGCACATTTCTGCTGTGAATTCTGGTTTTCCGTTCTTAGATCTGCCACATCTGTTACATGACAGACACAATCCCTGAA
>JAODAL010014366.1:0-87747 GCA_025379985.1 Phyllomedusa bahiana | reverse complement strand
ACATGTTTTTTTTTGGAACAATCAGAAAGAGCTGAGACCCGCATGGGCATCACTCGTCTGAACACCGATGTTGAAAAATTTAAAAGAAATTAAAATCAAATTGCCAAAATTAATTGCATTTGGGGTCTGACAGACGGATCCAAACACGTATGTTACACGGACTCAACACGCCCTGGGAACATACCCTAAAGGGCTTTTTTTACACTGCGTTTTTGGATCCTTTTTTGGAGCTGTGTTGGATCCGAAAACCACATCCAAAAACACATTGGCAATCAGACCCTAAACGGATCCAACACGTGTCCAACACGCAGCTGCATGTTTATATGCGTGTTGGATGCAGCAGGATTGCACCTTATAGTTTATTATAGGGCACCTGCTGCGTCTTTCGGACTAAGAATTGACATGTCAGTTCTTGGAACGGAACCGTAAGATGCAATGAGACACGCAGCGGAGATCACTCGTGCGATCACTATTTGTTAGATGTGTTGGGGTCTGTTTGGGGTCCGACAGACGGATCCAAACATGCATCTAAAAGCGTATGTTCACACGGACTCAACACACCGTGTGAGCATATCCTATCTGTAAAACAAAGCAGAAAGATGAGACTTCACAGACACTGAAAGACATGACAAGACGCTCCTAGAGGTAGTAATGCTGGAGAAGTTCTACTCCTCAATAAACTACTATTACCTGAATACCAGAGGTCACATGACCTGTGTGGTGGTCACATGATAAGACGCTGCTGGATGTGGTAATACTGGAGAAGTTCTGCTCCTCCATCCCACTACTTTACCTGGATACCAGGGTCACATGACCTGTGTGGTGGTCACATGATAAAACGCTGCTGGAGGTGGAAAATACTGGAGAATTCTGCTCCTCCATACACTACTATTACCTGGATACCAGGGTCACATGACTGTGTGGTGGTCACATGATAAAGACGCTGCTGGAGGTGGTAATACTGGAGAAGTTCTGCTCCTCCATACACTACTGTTACCTGGATACCAGAGGTCACATGACCTGTGTGGGGTCACATGATAAGGACGCGCTGGAGGTGGTAATACTGGAGAAGTTCTGCCTCCTCCATACACTATTGTTACCTGGATACCAGGGTCACATGACCTTGTGTGGTGGTCACATGAAAAGGGACCTGCTGGAGGTAGTAATACTGGAGAAGTTCTGCTCCCCCAAAAATGTACTTAAACCCAGGACATGTGTTTTCCGGGAAAACCCCATGGGACGGGATTTCCCCAATTGGTTTTTATAATGACCAAAACCACATAGGGAGAAACCAGTTAGTTAAATGGGAGCCATTACTGTGGATTATACCACTTTTGGGCCCAAAGCATTGGTATAAGAACAGACTTTTTAATAAATGTATATTTGAAAATTGTAAAAATTCCTATTCTGTAGGTAACAAAACAATATAAAGTGGACAACTCCTTTAAGATTGATAAAAGAGGGAAATTGTAACTAAAACTATGGTTTATCTGGTGAAACTGAAAGGGGTTGTCCAACATAATAAAAATAGGTTACAGCTGTGTAATAAAACAAGAAGCATATATACTCACTGGTGCACTCTCCACTGTTCTAGTGCTGAAGCTGCCAGCGGGGTCCCTCGTTCTCTTTTACATATTTTCCTTGGTTGGTCCATGACAACTGCAGCCACTTAGTTACTTCAGTGGATACGTGGCACTTCTTTGATATTAAACTCAGGAAGTGAACAGCGCATGAGCAGTGATATCAAGGGAACAGCGCATGAACACTGAAGTCACAGACTGGACCACAGAAAACGAAGTAAACAGAGACTGAGGGACACCGCATTCAGAGCCCTCTCTGAAATGGCAATGAGTACAATGGTGAGTAAATTATATATATATTTACAACATACAATGGTCTTTCCTGGGGGATTGTATCTTGAAACCACACTCCTCATACAATGTCTCAGACACTACTGATCTGCGGCTCATGTGATTGATGGAAAATCCAACCAATTACTATGAACATTTTACTTGTAAAACATCTGTATTAATGAGATGCATGCAGTGATTGGGAGTCTAATAGCACCTCTCTACAGTACAGTGCGGTACTACATGTTCTGTACTGCTCTTACATGTATTAGTGCAGTGCATGCAGTCATTGGCAGTCTAGTAGAGCCTCTCTACACTACAGTGCGGTGCTACATCTTCTGCACTGCTCTTTACATGTGCCAAGACGGGCAGCTCCTTTGGACCCCTGGGGTGACGTATGTATTTTGGCACCCAGGCGCCATTTGCACACATTAGTAGTGTAAAATGCGGCTGAATCTATTAACCTGTTCTACTGTGGGTCTTAGGTTTAGCGCTTTCTAGATAAAAAGCGACAATTCTGGCTCAGGTAAACCAATTTTGAAGTGCTCTACCTGTTCCAGCAGTAATGTGCCTATATTTGTCGTTCAAAATTCATAAATGTGTAGCTTCGTACAGTTGTAGTGTGACACGCCTCCAGCACGTCCCCGATCTTAGGCGCATTACAAAATGCCACGGGTGCTTTATAATGCGCCTAATTTTGGAGTGCGCCTAATTAAAAATATAGCTGTAAAGACGCCAGACTTCTGGCACAGCCCCGTACATGCATGTTGCCCCAGTTGAGGGCCCCATTTTCTTTTCTTCTGGTCCATTGTATATAAAGTGCATGACTCAAAAAAGCTTCTGTCCTCAACATAGAAAGTGTTTTCCAGCTTCCAGCAGCTTTTTATGATGTTAAACAGGGTGGGCCATTTATATGGATACACCTAAATAAAATGGGAATGGTTGGTAATATCAACTTCCTGTTTGTGGTACATTAATATGTGGGAGGAGGAAAACTTTTCAAAATTGGTGTTGACCATGGCAGCCATTTTAAAGTCGGCCATTTCGGATCCAACTTTATTTTTTCCAAAGGGAAGAGGGTCATGTAACACATCAAACTTATTGAGAATTTCACAAGAAAAACAATGGTGTGCTTGGTTTTAATTCTTTCATGAGTTATTTACAAGTTTACGACCACTTATAAAATGTGTTCAAAGTGCTGCCCATTGTGTTGGATTAATTTGGGGACTGACTGACAGATCCAAACACGCAGCTAAAAAGCATATGTTAAACGGATGAAAAGACACCGTGTGAACATTTCCTAACCTTGCAATACACTTTGCCACAACTTTATCCCTGTTCTGTCTGGGTTGTTGCTTGGTGGTCATGATGCTGTTTGTTCACTAATGTTCTCTAACACACTTCCAAGGCCTCCACAAAACAGTTGTAGTTATACTGAGAATAAATTAAACCTCAATTCCAAAAAAGTTGGGACACTAAACAAATTGTGAATAAAAACTGAATGCAATGACGTGAAGGTGCCAACATCTAATATTAGATTAAGAATAGAACACAAATCACAGATCCAAAGTTTAAACTGAGAGAATGTATCATTTTAAGTGAAAAATATGTTGTTTCAACATTTCATGGCATCAACAAATCCCAAAAATTTGGGACCATGCGGTTTTTACCACTATGTGGGATCCCCCCTTCTTCTTACAACAGTCAACAGACGTCTGGGGACAGAGGAGACCAGTTTCTCAAGTTTAGAAATAGGAATGCTCTCTCATTCATGTCTAATACAGGCCTCTAACTGTTCAATCGTCTTGGGCCTTCTTTGTCGCACCTTCCTCTTTATGATGCGGCAAATGTTCTCTATAGGTGAAAGATCTGGACTGCAGGCGGCCAGTTCAGTCCCCGTATCCTTCTCCTACGTAGCCATGATTTTGTGATTGCTGCAGAATGTGGTCTGGCATTATCTTGTTGAAAAATGCAGGGTCTTCCCTGAAAGAGCTGACGTCTAGATGGGAGCAGATGTTGTTCTAGAACCTGAACATAGCTCTCTGCATTAATGGTGCCTTTCCAGACATGCAAGCTGCCCATGCCACAAGCACTCATGCCACCCCCGTACCACCAGTGATGCAGGGTTCTGAACGGAGCGTTGATAACAACTTGGGTTGTCTTTGTCCTCTCTGGTCCGGATGACCTGGCGTCCCACTGTTCCATAAAGAACTTCAAATCGTGACTCATCTGACACAGAACAGTTTTCCATTTTGCCACCCTCCATTTTAAATGACTCCTGGCCCAGTGCAAAAGGCTGAGCTTGTGGAGCTTGCTTAGAAATGGCTTCCTCTTTGTACTGTAGAGTTTCAGCTGGCAACGGCAGATGGCCCGGTGGATTGTGGTCACTGACAATGCTTTCTGGAAGGATTCCTGAGCCCATTCTGTGATTTTCTTGACAGTGGCATTCCTGTTTGAGGTGCAGTGACGGGGCCCGGAGATCACGAGCATCCAGTAGAGTTTTACGGCCTTGACCCTTACGCACAGCGATTGTTCCAGATTCTCTAAATCTTTTGATGATGTTATGTATGGTTGATGATGATAACTTTAAAGTCTTTGCTATTTTACGCTGGGTAACACCCTCCTGGTATTGCTGCACTATCTTTGTGGAATTGGTGATCCTCTTAGGGGCCGTTCACACGGCTTATTTCGCCGCGGATTGGCGCCGTACTGCGCGCCCGATTTGCACTGCAGTACGGCGTCAATCCGTCGCAGTAATTACGGTAATCCACCGTTCTCATAGAGAACAGTGGATTCCGTCGCTCCCTCCCGCTCGGCGAATCCACCGGGCGGGGAGAAAGTGACATGCACATTATCCAGGCGCAATACGCGCCGTGGATAATGCAAGTCTATGAGGCCGGGGAGCAGGCGCCGCCCCCGCATCTTATTCAAGCCGGAATTGCGAGCGCAATCCGGCTCGCAATTCCGGCTTGAATAAGCCGTGTGAACCGGGGCTTACCATCTTGGCTTCAGAGAGACACTTACATGCTGAGGAGCTCTTTTTATACATAATCATGTTGTCAATTCACCTAATTAGTGTGGATTGGTGTTCCAGCTGTTCGTTATATGCTCAATGTCATTTTCCAGCCACTTATTGCTACTTGTCCCAACTTTTTTGGGCATTTGTAGACACTGTGCAATTTGGAATCAACATATTTTTCCTTTCAAATGTTACATTTACTCAGAATAAACTTTTGATCTGTCATCTATGTTCTATTCTGAATAAAATATTAGATGTTGGCACCTCCACATAAACGCATTCAGTTTTTATTCACAATTTGTTTAGTGTCCAAACTTTTTTGGAATTGAGGTTGTGTATATATATATATATATATATATATATATCCTATATTTATTGTCTTATATGTTGGACAACCCCTTTAACAACTAACCTTATTTCCAGATCGTCATCGTCTGGAAATAACTCATCTGTGTTTAAATTTGTCATATGAAAGGCACTAGTCCTTAAAGGGATTGTATCCTTTCATAGAATGGGTCTCAGAATAAGGGGAGTGAAAACAATCAACTTTGCAATAGGGTGTCATTAGCAAAGCTGCCTTGTTTTCCCTGTCTCCCTTCCTTTCGTGTGCTGCACACTGTTCAGCTGCTCCTGTCGGACTCCTCCCCCTGGCCTTCTATTGGCTTCCGACTCTACTCATTAGCATTCCACCCAGCCCCCGGTCGTAATCACGGGAACGCACATTCCTGCACATGCTCCCTGCTCCCCCTGCCTCTGTGTTCCTCTGCTACTAGTAAAATAAGTCCGGGCATGCTCAGTAGCCTGGAGTCATTTTACTAAGCAAACAACTTCCTGCCTCGCTTCCTGTCAGTGCAATCACATGGTAGCGAACAGACATCGTCTCTTTGCAGGCAGGATGGATGGCAGGATGGATCCGTCCGTCCGTCCATCCACCTGTCCATCCGTCCGTCCATTTGTCTGTCCATCCATTCGTCTGTCCATCCATCCTTCCGTCCATCCTTCTGTCCATCCGTCCATCAGTCCGTCCGTCCGTCCATTAAGGGAGGGAGGTTAGCAGCACATCAGTCCAGGCAGCAAACTCTCCAATGGAGGATGTCTGCAGAGCTCTGCTATCCACTCCCTCTGCTCTCACACAATGACACTGTCTCGGGAGCACAAAAAATGAGGGTGGAGGATGATGTCATCCCACTTCAGTTACGAAACACCCAGCTGGGAGGAGAAGCAACACCCCTGGATTTGAAGAGCTGAGAAGCTGAGAGTACAAAGAAACACACGAACTGATGAAGCGATACATCCCCTTTAACTGTACTTGCTACGGTCGGCCATTACACAAACCGTATGAACTTTACTAGTGATTGATGGTTCAACCTTTGTGTGGTGACATTAAAGAGAACCTGTCACATAGTTTATGCCCCCCTTGCTGAGGGCAGCACAAGCTAGTGACAGACCTGCTGTTCCCAGCGCTGTGTCCTTTAGGCTATGTTCACACGGCTTATTTCGGGGCGTATTTATGGACGTATTTACGTCCGCAAATACGTCCCGAAATACGTTTCAAATAATGAACAATTAGATTAGCATTGATTCCAATGTTAAATACGTCTCGTTGTTCACACGAGGCATATTTTCGCGACGTATTTGCGGGCGTAAATACATCCGTAAATACGATCGTAAAATTAAGTCCCCTGTCACTTATTGAGGCGTATTTCGCAATGTAAATCCCCATAGTAAAGAATGGGGATTGTATTTACGACGCGAAATACGCGCCACATTTTGTGACACGTATTCGAAACGTATTTCAGGAAGTATTTGTGTCCGTAAATACGCCCCGAAATAAGCCGTGTGAACATAGCCTTATTTTGTAAGATGCAGCAGTTTCAGAGCACCTAGTGCTCAAATCTGGTATTTTGTAGCCTGTTCTGCCATAGATGAGTTTAGTGTATTCATGAGCAGGTGTTAGCCCTGCCCACACACAGCTTGCTCTGCCGACCTGATGGTTATTCACATGTTTCTACCTATTCAAAGTAAAAGGTTGAATTAGCCGTGGGTGGGCGGGGGTTAGCCATGGGTGGACGGGACTAACACCCACTCATTCATGAACTGGACTCGTCTCTGGCAGAACAGGCTGAAAACTGCCAGATTTGAGCTTTAAAGTCTGTGAAACTGCTGCATCATACAGAATAAGGGACACAGCGCTGGAAACAGCAGGCCTGTCACTAGCTTGTGCTGTCGTCAGCCAGGGGGGCATAACCTATGTGGCAGATTCTCTTTAAACATGTATGACCATTTTGAATGACCGTAACAGTCACTAGAGACTAACATGGCTGCAGCAACATTATGATAGGTCACCAGACAATTGTTCATTCAACATTTGCCAGCCATTAACCTGCTACTATCTAATGTGTATGGTCGTCTTTACAGTCCTCAACACTTACTTTGCCCCTGAGACGTTATCACCATCCACATTGATAGAATAAGAAGTCCTGTCATAAAACACTGCATTAACTTAAATAGATTCTTTAATATTGTAATAATGCAATAAAATAATAAAAATTAAAAAAAATACCACACTTACCTCCCTGCTCAGCTCTGTTCCAGCCTAGATGCTGCCGGCCGCCTGCCTGGTTCTCCTGATTGGCTGCAGCGGTCACCTGCCATTCCCTGACATCACCAGTCGGAGTGCTAACCTCCAATTTGTGATGTCACCCGATTAGTGGCTGCAGCGCAGTTGGCAGTAAGCTAGCAGCGGGCGGGTGGCCGACAGCAGCGTCGCTGGGAAATAGCTTTTTATTATTTTATTACAGCATCCCTATCCTCATTTTAGTTTTTAAAAAAAGTAGGAAACCCCTTTAAATACCGATAACTCAGCAAAGAGGAAAGATCATAAAGTAGTTGAGTAGTTGTATTACAGTGTATTTTACTTTTGTTTGCTTATGAATCTCTTAAAACTACAATTTTTTTTAATAATATATGGTGGCCTTGCAGCACAGAGGTCCTGAATCCGACCCAAGACAACATCTGCATGGAGCTTTCATGCTCTCCCTTTGGATGTTTGGGTTTCCTCTGGGTATTCTTGTTTCCTCCCACACTCCTAAACTGATAGGTTAATAGATTAGATTCGTTAGATTAATTGGCTTTCTTGCCCTAGTGAGTATGTGCGTGTATATGACTGAGATTCAGTTTGTAAGTCTCATTACGTGTCAGGGACCAATGTAAATTATGAAACTCTTTGCAAAGCAGTTACAAATATTTTGGCACTAAACATGATATAAATATGTATATAGCACTGTATTAAAGCATATTTATGGAGTAACTTACTATAGTGGTCAGTTCTGCTCTTGCGTCTAAATTTAGCCACTTGGGGCAACATGTATGGACGGGACTGCGTCAGAAGTCTGGCATCTTTTCAGCCCGAAAACTGACGCAGCCCTGTTTGCTAGTTTTTTAATCAGGCGCATTCCAGTATGAGGCCCATAACAGAGCACCCGCGGCACTTTGTAACGTGCCTGAGATTGGGGGGTGTGCTGAAGGGGTGTCGCACCACAACCGTACGAAGCTACACATTTATGACTGTTTATGGGCATATCCAGGCACCTTGCTGTTGGAACAAGTAAACCACTTTAAAAGTGGTTTACCTGAGCCAGAGTTTTTGCTTAGTAGCTAGAAAGCGCTAAATCTATGACCCGCAGAAGAACAGGTTCATAGATTCAGGCGCATTCTACGCTACTAATGCGTGCAAAAAAAAATGGCGCCTGGGCACCAAAAATCATACATGTCGCCCTTGGCCTCTCTAGAAGACGGCCTGCATTGAACCTCTGGGTGTGCTTAGAAAAACATACTGGTGGTTTAGGGCTTCTTACCTAGCTGAGGAGCCACTTGAGAAGATCTCTATGGCAATATGCATTGAAAAGGTTTTATTTTTCGGGTGCTAGAAAAAGTTCTCCACTGTTTTGCAAATGTAAAATAAATAAACTTTATAATATATTTTTATTTTCAAAACTTAATGGATCATCCAATTTCAGTCCCTGCCACGTGATGCCGGAAGGTATGAGTTTTCGCTATTGTGACTTACCAACACAGGCTCTGGTGGCAGAAAGCTTGATGTCTGACTCATGACTTGGTCACGAGCTAAACCTCCTATTCCCAAGAAGAGGACTTGCTTGACTAATGACTTATTAAGTCAGATAGCCAGTCCCTTTATGTACATCACAGACACTTGGATGGAGAGCGCTCTGCCATTGAAGCCTGTGTCAGAATATCACACAATACAGCCAAAGCTGAGAACCTCGGGAGCAACGTGACGAGGACTGGTGTCAGACAACTCCTTTAAATCCAGACTCCCAGTATGGCTTCTCATTGAGGGAGTCTACAGGGTGCCATCCCCCTCCCCCATCCAACACACAAACAGTGATTGATAGCTTCTCTCCATGAGTTAATATAAATATGAACAGCAGCCATTTCCTCAGCCTGATATTGGGCTCATGACTGGGACACGGGCTAAACCTTCTTTCTTATCACAGCTGAGGTTGAGACCAAGAAGAGGGCTTTCTTGGTTATTGAGTCTGTAAACCTGCCTCTTCATGTAGATCATAGACACTTGGACAGCAACCATTTCCCCTGTATACTCAGTCACGGTGTGTGGTGTAATAATACGGTGTGGTCCTTAAAGGGCTTATAGAGGAGTTTAAAAATTTTGTAGAAAACTATAAACAGCATTTATATGGAAAAGTAAAGATATTTCACTACCTTCATGTCTTTCTTTTTTTTTTCTTTTCCCTTTTGTTGTGGGAGTGTCAGTAGTTCTCCAGCATCTCTTTCCTACAACTCCAAGACTGTACTGCAATCTCGGACTTCCCTCCACAGTTATCACTGCTAGACATTGTACTGACATAAGTGCATAATCCCCCCAGATCTGTACTTGTTGTCATGATAATGATAATAGTTAGGACTCATGCGTCATTGTGTAAACTGTACAGAGCTGCAGTCATCATTTTCATAACAGCAGTACACAACCCCCCCAGCTATGAACTGCTGTCTTCTGCTCCCATTACTGTTAGTAAGTCCAGCCAGCAGGACTCGGAGATAAACAAACTCTTCTCCCTCCCCTGTGATTACTCTAATGTAATTACTTCTATTAACTTTCAAACTACAGGGTGGCAAGAGTGAATGCAGTAAGATCGTTCTCTGCTCAGGTCACACCCACTCTTGGGGAGTGTTCTTGAGCTGAGCTTGACTTCAAAGCACGCCCACAGAGTGATGGCAAAACATTCACTGAGGCCATGTGACCAATGAACAGCAGGTGGTTTGTGAGGGATAGGAGGAGGAGGATACAAGGCTCTTTGCCTGGTTTTTCACAGCAGGACAGATAAAGAAAATTATTAATTACAAAGTTTAATATAATATAGTTGTGACCCCTATAACAAATAAAAAGATAGTCCCGGAGAACCCCTTTAACTTTCAAGGAGCCTGAATTTTAGTAGGACATTAAAAGCTTTAGCCTCATTCACATAATGTTTTTGGCTTCTGTCAGTGGCCATAAGGTATCTTGATGAATTCCACGGTAGAGCCATACGAATCTATAAGTGAAGTTTCTTTTGCACTATTTCTGGAAGGTATATGCTTTATGTACACATAGGGCGACATGTATGTACGAGGCTGTGCCTGCATTCTGGTGTCCTTTCAGCCCAAAAACTGGCGCAGCCCCATTCTCTAGATGTATGATCAGACATGCTCCGAAATTAGGTACATTTAGCGGTACTCGCGGCACTTTGTAATGCGCCCAAGATGTGGGGGCATTCTGGAGGCGTGTCACACTACAGCTGTATGATTTTACACATTTATGGCTAGAGGACGTCAAAACTAGGCACATTACTGCTGGAACCACCAGATCAAGTTAAAAGTTGTTTACCCGAGCCTGAGTTGTCGTAGTGAAACTAAACAGTGCCAAATCTATGACCTGCAATAGAACAGGTTCATAACAATAACCTCCATTCCCCGGTGCTTTAACCTTTTGATTGCCGCAGATCATCACTGCAGCGTAATCAAAGGGTTCCCCTGCTCTGTCGGGTGATCGGAACACCAGTGACCCAACAGAGCCCGAGGAACAGCTGCACAGTCAGCCCTGGGGACCCAGAGTAGCCAGTGATCAGGGCAGACTGTGTGCTGTCCTGATCATTGCCTGTGTCAGACTGACACAGATTATTATGTATTAGCATATATATATATATATATATATATATATATATATATATATATATATATATATATATATATATGCTAATACATTACTAAGTGTAAAAAAAAATGTAAAACAGTTCTCCCTTCATGGGATTTTTTTTTTAAAGTAAAAACATAAAAAGTGTATAAAAAAAAAAAAAAAAAGATTACAAAAATAAATAATAAAAAAATAAAATATTTAATAAAAAATATTGTTCTGAACAATTCAAGGAGCCTGAATTTTAGTAGGGCATAAAAAGCTTTAGCCTCATTCACATAATGTTTTTGGCTACTGTCAGTGGCCATAAGGTATCTTGATTAATACCACGGTAGAGCCATAAGAATCTATAAGTGAAGTGTCTTTTGCACTATTTCTGGAAGGTATATGATTTATGTACACATAGGGCGACATGTATGTACGGTCTGTGCCAGTGTTCTGGTGTCCTTTCAGCCCAAAAACTGGCACAGCCCCATTCTCTAGATGTATGAGCAGACGCGCTCTGAAATTACCGTATATACTCGAGTATAAGCCGACCCGAGTATAAGCCGAGGCACCTACTTTTGCCACAAAAACCGGGAAAGCTTATTGACTCGAGTATAAGCCTAGGGTGGAAAACGCAGCGGCTACTGGTGAATTTTAAAAATAAAAATAGATACCTACATAGGCAGGTATAGGCAGTTAAATGTCCCCCATAGGCAGATATAGGCTGGTATAAGCAGTTTAATGCCCCCCATAGGCAGATATAGGCTGGTATAAGCAGTTTAATGCCCCCCATAGGCAGATATAGGCTGGTATAAGCAGTTTATTGTCCCCCATAGGCAGATATAGGCAGCTATATGTCCCCCATAGGCAGGTTATAGGCTGGTATAGGCAGCTATATGTCACCATAGGCAGGTTATAGGCAGGTATAGGTCTCCTAGGCAGGGTATAGGCAGGTATAGGTCCTCTAGGCAGGTATAGGTCCTCTAGGCAGGGTATAGGTCCTCTGGGCAGGGTATAGGTCCTCTAGGCAGGCTATAGACAGGTATAGGTCCTCTAGGCAGGGTATAGGCAGGTATAGTTCCTCTAGGCAGGGTAGAGGCAGGTATAGGTCCTTTAGGCAGGGTATAGGCAGGTATAGATCCTCTAGGCAGGGTATAGGCAGGTATAGGTCCTCTAGGCAGGCTGTAGGCAGGGTATAGGCAGGTATAGGTCCTATAGGCAGGCTATAGGCAGGTATAGGTCCTGTAGGCAGGTAAAGGTCCTGTAGGCAGGTATAGGGCCTCTAGGCAGGTATAGTTCCTCTAGGCAGGCTATAGGCAAGTCTAGGCAAGTATAGGTCCTCTAGGCAGGCTATAGGCAGGTATAGGTCCTCTAGGCAGGTATAGACAGGGTTTTATAACATAAAAAAAACACTTACCTGGCTCCCCGCTGCTCCGCCTCCTCGCTGTCCGGCCTCCCGCACGCGCTCCTCGGTCTGCTCGGCACAGGCGGGTGACGTCATCAGGCCGCGCACGCAGCGTGATGACACACGCTGCCTGTGCCGGAAACTCCGGATGGCCGTGAGTCTGCGGTCGCCCGGAGTCCACTGCGGAGCAGGGAGGGCTCGCTCTCTGCTCCGCAGTGGTATCTCTTCTCCTGCATGCGCTCCAGAGGAGTCACATACAGGGGAAGAGATCGCCGACAGTGCCCGGGCCACCGCAGCGCCCGGACGCTGTCAGCTGTACTCGGCAATCAGTTATATGCGCTCCCTGAGGAGCCGCATATAGCTGAAGCGTCCCTGCCGGTGCCCGGGCCATCGCAGCGCCCAAGCGCCGACAGTGACTCGAGTATAAGCCGAGGGGGGATTTTTCAGCACATTTTTTGTGCTGAAAAACTCGGCTTATACTCGAGTATATACGGTAAGTACATTTAGCGGCACCCATGGCACTTTGTAATAAGCCCAAGATGGGGGGGCGTTCTTGGAGGCGTGTTGCACCACAACCGTATGATTCTACACATTTATGACAGGAAGATGGCAAACTAGGTGCATTTAGCAGCACCCGTGGCACTTTGTAATGCGCCCTAAGTGTGGGGGCATTCTTGAGGCAGTTGACCAACTTTGATCTACATATTATGATAGAGGACTGCAAAACTAGGAGCATTTCTGCTGGAACAGCCAGACCAAGTGAGAAGGGGTTTACCTGGGCCTGATTTGTCATAGTGGAACTAAGTAGCGACAGATCTGTGGTCGTAGAAGAACAGGTTCGTGCATTCTGACGCATTCTACACGGCATTAAAGCTATTTAGACCTGGCCCCTATGCGCCTAAATCACACATGTCGCCCATAGTGTGGTCTCCTGTGTTTTTTTGGCTGGTGTATAAAACATTTCCATACCGGAAGTAAAACAAACCTAGTCCAAAAGAGACTATATCTGCCCTCTAGACCCCTATGACTCCACCTTGGCCCCACAAGGGTATACATGCTGGTAACCACCAACTATACCACCGACAGAGGCCTAATACCGCACTGTCTATAACAGCGATCTTCTCCGCAGTTCCTCAGCTATAATGTACTGCTCTCGTGTCCGCTTTAAATATATCCGATCTAATTACTAGAGAGCTTCAAAAATCATATTTGAATCCACTCAGGTATTCTCTACTTCACTTTGTATTCCTTGCTTGTAGGAGCTCTTCTTGTGCGATTCTCCTGGGAAGGCAATGTTTCATGAGATGACAGAGGTAATGGTAAGTCTTTTTCTCTTTAATTGTAATACTTGTTATTTTCAAAGTAACATAAAAAAACTGTTTAAAAACAGTAAATGTCAAGAATTTACTAAATGTCGGCTTTCTATTGGGAAATGTAATATTAAATAATTAAAAGAACACACACAACAGACAGTGCTGTATTCAACAATGTTAATATCTCCCACGTATTATTACATCAGATATTTATCACATCACGGTCAGACCATCCCCAATGTAAGTAAAAGCGTGTGCAGCTGGACACCACCCTTCCCAGTAGATGGGCTATATAGCTACACAGAGGATGGGGTGACAGCGCTACATCAAAAGTTGTTCTCATCAAGCAAAAGTAAGCAAAGATAATGCCTGAGATTCATGGCCCTCCAGGTAGGTTAGGAATAGACAGTCAAAAGTTCTAAAGGGGTTTTCTAACCATGCAGTTTCACTGAGCCACAGCCAGCTTTAGACTCACACTTCTTGGTCAGGCTGTGGGCAGGTCTATAGCAGTGATTGACATATCAGCTCTGCTGTTCCTAGCTATTCCTATTACACTGACATGAAGGCAAGAGATTTGTATAGTGTTACACAAGGCTGCAGATCTCTAAAGAGTGAAAGCATCTCATTTAGTTAGGTAAATAAAGTCTGTTGCTAAAAATAAGACTCTGCAGGAGGTGACTCACCATGGTCGGAGTGACGGCAGCTTAAAGAGGACCTATCACCTTCCGAGAAACCTCATGAAGTAGCAGAAGACTAAAATACAAACGCTAAAAGACAAAATTTGGCTCTGCACAGCCAAAAATCTTTTTCTTGAAAAAAATGAGCATAGGTGCACACTGGTGCGGCAGTCATATACATACAAATTCCAAATGCCAGTAGCACACTATAAACTAAAAAAACATCCAAGATACATAGGAATATTTGAAAAAAGCATTTCTGCTACTAGGGATACATGAAAGTTTGGGGTTCTTAGTTCACACTTTTGATCAAAGCTGCTTAATCCCACCTCCCGATTTCGTCAATGGGACCTCGTTGCAGGTGGGTCCTAACACTAAACGTTACCTCTCATTGGAGCCTGTTCAGACTTCCATACTTCAGGTAGTGAAAGGACCAGCTAACTGAGCACACTGCACTGATTTAAAAAATGTGAAGTTGGCGGAGTGCAGAAAAAAAGATTTTTGGATGTGCAGAGCCAAATTTTGTCTTTTAGTCTATATATGGAGGAGTGGCTGCCTTCATTGGCTTTTTGCACTCCACCCACCTTCACAGGTTTTTAAATCGGACAACAATGATCTGACACTGGAGTAAGGGCAGGAAGTTATTTTTTTATGCAGACAGGGCTCACAGGTTAATTAGCAGGTAATAGGGAACAGTCCCTTTAAATAGCAGAGTAGTACTACCTGTGGGCACAGGACACCAGGAAGCCGAAGGAAGCAACGGAGAACTATAACTGCCAGTGGGCACCGCCGTCAGCACCGCAATACAGGCAGGAGCCCTAACAGATGAGTATAAACTACCAGAGAGCGCAGCGGGGGTCGAAGACTGAGCGTGGACATGGCCATACCCGCTGCTCAGGACTGAAGCTGCTGCAGGAACTGTGACACCAGTAGATAAGGATTGCCCACTAAAAATAACCTATAGCTACAAATACTTGTGAAAAAATAGAAAAAAAATCCTATAAAATAAATTGGAGTGGTGGGGCTTATGTAAAAGAGTTATCACCTCTGCTACTACAAAGTGGTGGAAGGAAGGGTTTGCTTACCATATTCATGCTAGTGTTTCCACCTTGCACTTTGATAGGACACCAATAAAGACTTCTGGGACCCGCACCTATCCTGGGAACAGGCCTCTGAAAGTCTTGGCACAGAACGGAGAGTGAGTCAACTTACGCACGACTCTCCATTCTGTTCTATGGGAGTTCTGAGTACAGCTGAACTCACTGCTGGGCTGTACTCAGACTTCCCTTAGAACAGAATGAAGAGTCGTGTGCAAGCACGAGTGAATTTCCATTCTGTGTCGAGGCTTTCATGGGTCCATTCCCAAGATAGATGCAGTTCCCAGAGGTGGGACTCGCAGTAACCACACTTTGATGGCACATCCTAGGGTTAAGCCAAAGTGCAAGATGGGAACACGCCTTTAAAGGGCTTATCCACTGGACCTGCCATTAGAATAGCAACCTGTGTGAGTCTGTATTTCTCTATGGCCTCATCAATAATGATTATCATTTTTCTTCTCTCAGTGGGATCAGCCTGGCGCTTTGTGCTTGGTATTTGATGTCACAAGTGAGACTTCATTCAGTAACTGTGAAAAGTGGTTACAACGAGTAAAATCGAAGACTACAAGCCCTCACTTACCTGGTAGGTAAAATAGAGTCTGTGTGGGGTTGTTTGTAAGATAGGGGGGTACTATGCAATATTTTTACTCAGGTGCAGAGAAAGTGCTGCAAAGTAGGAATACCTTTGAAAATAGAGATGTTAAAGGGGTGTTCTGGGAGTTCAAAAGGCCGGTTTGTCTGTCGGGGCATGACTAAAAATAGAAAGAAAGATTCATACTTGCCTCCCGGACGCTCCCGTTCAGTTGCATGTGACGTTGTGGCCTATGATTGGCTGCACCTGTCATGTGAACAATGAACGTTCACAGTCGGGTTGAACAGGATGCCTGCCACAACTGAACAGGAGCGTCCGGGAGGTAAGTATGATCCTTTTCTTCTATTTTTGATCATGCTCAGACAGGCAAACCAGATTTTTTAACTCCCGGAGCACCCCATTAAGAGTTTATTTTAATCAGTTAGCAAAGTGCAAAGTGAATGAACAAAAGAGAAATCAATATCCATATTTGGTGTGACCGGTACGCAGGTTTTGAAGGAACTCGGCAGGAAGGTTGTTTCAAAGAAATTGGAGAAGCACAGATCTTTTGTGGATGTAACTGCTCAGACCCTTGTAAGGCTGGGTCTCCACTGCATAGGACAAAAAACTCGTCAGAAACCAAATCCTAAAAACCACTTTGAACCTGAGGTTTTTTGTCAGTTTTTGTCCAAATCAGCCTGGTTTCTGAGCAGTTTTTTGAGTGTTTTTTAATTTTTTGGGCGAGTTTTTTGCCGTGGTTCTTGGTGTGGTTTTATTGGGCGATTTTTCAGGCAGTTTTTATTGGGATCTTTAAATAGGTGGAACCTATATGCTTTGTTTTAAAACGTGGGCGTTTTTTTTAGTAGAACCACGCCAAAAAACGTCCAGCGGTTTACATAGATTTCCATAGTAAATTTTCTCCTGGACTCTGGCAGATTTTACAACATGTTCCTAAAACCGCCGGTGCCCAAATCTGACCCAAAAAAAAAGCAACCGGTGTAGACTACAGGTCAATTTTTGTACTGAAGTCTATGTGAACTGTTTTCTGTCGCATTGTCAGTGGTTTCTAAATACTAAAGCTGCCGAAAATCCAAGAAAAAAACCTTGCTGTGTAGAATAGCCTCGGGCTCCCCCTGAAAGTTGGGATCCATGGTGCTGGTTTGGCTTAGGGGGAAAATTTTCATCCCTCCGGTCTCCTTGTTTTATGTGAAGATAGTTCTCGGTGGAAATTGGCATTTTTGCAGTCTTTCTCCTGTGAAAAACTTTTGGACCCCATGTTGGGGCAAAGATTGGGGGTGTTATTTTGGATTTGGCCGTACTGTCTAAAATTCGGCACAGTTTATTGTTTTTAAATTTTAAAAAAAATTGAGGGCAAAAAAAACAATGGGGGGGGGGGGGGTTGGTTTATTAAACCGGTACAAGAGCAAAACATTTTTACAGCTTCCGTTTTCCGAGGGCCCTATTAGAAATAAAGGGTATAACCCGGTTATTTGCTATCAATGTTCTTGGATTTGCCGTTTTTATAACCCACTCTCTTTCCTTGTGTTCAACCCCCTTTTAATTTCATTTTTGTTGCCTGTCAGGGTTTGGTGGGGGAAAAAGCGACCTAATGGCCCTAGAGTAGTGGAGAAGATCAGGGGTGAAGAGTGGGCACTGAGCCACGGATGGAGTATTTTGAGACATCAGCGGAATTTATTGTGTTAACAAAATCGATTAAAAACCAAAGTATTCTGGTGCGTGTGGCCCAAAATTATGTCTCCGTCCAGGTTTTCCCCCAAAAAATTTTTTATTAAACATTTGCATTGAGGCATTGGGTTTCAGGCTATGCTTCATCTAGGCAAGAAGAAGAATCTGTATGTTTTAGCAATGTAAAATGATGATAGTTGGAATGGTCTTAAATGGATTTAAAAAGGGGTTGTCGCGCTACAAAGAATAAATTTCTATATCTAGTGAACACTAAATGAAGACATGTTCCAAATATATTGCTTTTTTCATCTTTTTTGTTAAGGAGCTACAAGTGATTTTATCACCTTCCTGGCTCTTTCTGTTACCCAAGTGACTAACCTGTTTATTTGCTCTCCCCCTGCTGTTTGTTCTATTTGATAGCAGGGAGTGACGTCATCACACAGGTGGCAGCAGCCAGAGGGAGAGCTTGTGTGGTTATCTGATCTTTTTAGACAAAAAAACAATAATTAGTACTGTTTGCTTTAGATAAATCTCCTGCTTGCAGTTTCAGAAAAGCTTTCTTAGTACTAAACTAATTAGCAGAGGTCTGAATATATGGAGTTGAATAAAATGGAGTAAATTACACGGTATATGAAATTACAGAAGTTGGACCGGGAAGTGACGGCATCTTTGAAACTTTGAAGTGAGAAACCCCTTTTAAAACCCCTTTGTCACCAGAAATACCAATACTCTGGCAGCGCAAAGGGGGAGTATGGTGCAGGCTCCTGTGTAACCCGGGCCCCTGAAAATACCGGCAGGATCAGAGATAACTGATCCACCCATTTAACCACTTAGATGCCCATTTAAGACTCCGAGCCCCTAGATGATTACACGATGAGGCCGTGGTCTGTTGCAGCCCCGATTGACTGCACCACGAAGCAATTACAGCTTCCATTTAGTTGCTATTGCAGCCAGAGGTCTAATGAAGTCCTCTGTAGTTGCCATGTTTGTAATCCTATTATACCCTACCTATGGTGTAATAGGAGATTGATGTAATCACTATACACTGCAGTACATTAGTACTGTAGTATATCGTACAAGTGAGTCCATAAGGGGGACTATAGAGTGAGTACCTTTATTGATCCGTATTTTTCGATATAAGACGCACCGGGGATTAAGGCCGTGTTCACACGGCTTTTCCCGCGGATTTGTGACCCGTTTTTTGAGCTCAAAAAAATCCCCCCGTGAATAAGGGGCGGGGCGGGGCCGGAGGCGGGGGGGGGCGCCGTCCCGCACCATAGACAATGATTGTTTCGGGTGTCCGCGCCTAAATAATGGATGTCATTTTCTCCCCGCGGGGAAATTCGCCGAGCGGGGGGGGAGGGGAGGGGAATCCATGTTCTCTATGGAGCGGGGGATTCCTTTAATGACGGGACGGATTGGGCCGTACTGAAGCGCAAACCCGGCGCGGAGTCGGCTCCAATCCGTCCCAGAATAGCCGTTTGAACATGGCCAAAGACGCACCGGACCCTAAAAAAAACAACCCGGTTTTTTGGGGGGGAGGAAAATAGGGGAAAAAAAGTAAGCAAAAAAGGGAGGGGCTGAAGGTAGTTTTTATTTGGTATTTTTTTGGGTAATTTCGACCTTTGATCATTTTTTCCAAATTTTGTTGGGGGTATTAAAAGACCAGGGAAAAAAAACCAAAATTTTTTGGGGTTTGGAAAAATGAAGTTATATTTTAATAGATCGGGCCTTTACGGCCCCGGTGTACCAAAAATGGTGACTATTTTTTTTTCTATTTGTGAAAAAGGGAAAAGGGGGGTGTTTTAAAAATTTTTTTTTTTTTTTCTCTAATCTCGTCCCCCGGGTGTTGCCATAGGGGGACACTTCCCTTTTCTATTTAAGCGGGTTAAAAGGTGACTAAATGGCAGTCAGAAGCCCGCATGAGGCTTCAGAAAATTTCTTGCGGGGGGGGGGGGGGGGGGGGGTGATCGGACAGGGAGTGGTGCCAAAACCCGTCCTCATTCACATGGCAGCGTCTATTCGGGATGGTTTTGGATCCTCCCTGCTGCTATCAGGCTGGAGTATATTCGGACTACAAGAGGCACCCCTGGTTTCCTCCCAAATGTTGGGGGGAAAACGTCCGTCTTATAGTCTGAAAAATACGGTAATCCATAAGACGGCATAAAAGTATGGAATAATATACAAACAGGTGTAAATCGCCATGTTGGTCAAATCTTGTCTGTCACTAGATTTTCTCTTTAGGAAAAGTTACATCATTCCGACACTTCCAAGATAGGCCATCAATATCAGATGAGTGAGGTCCGTCTTTTGGCACCCCCACCAATCATAATTGATGAAACTGTGACAACCCGTGTCTACCAGCCACAACTTTATACACTTGGTAGCAGATATGCCTAATATTACAATTTCCATTCATTTATATAGGATTGAGCTGCAGTACCAGGCACTGCCAATGCAAATTGAACAGAGCTGTGCACGATAAAACATGAATTCCTTATCACTCCTTTAGTCAGCTGATTGTTAAGGTACATTAGGACCACGAGTAAAATATACTTGTCGGATTCTTCCGTTAAAAACCGCATCAGATGACGTATTACACGTGGATTTTGGTCGTTTTTTTTCCGCCAGATTTACAGTCAGAAAATGAGTAGCATTCATTTCTATGTGGTTGTAGAAGCAGATCTGCATCCAAAATGACAAACAAATGTTTCTTGACACGGTTTCCAAGTGGAATACAACAGAAAAATGAACATGTTCTAAGTTTTTTTTACTCTTTAAAACCAACTGACAAAGTACGCGCTGTATCAACTATGATGCATATTTTCTTTTGAGGTCAATGAGGACGACTTACTTTTGGTTTTAGATGAGTATTTCAAGTCAGAACTCCAGGGATCCTGACTTGAAATACTCGTCGTGTGGACAGAGCATTAAAGGAGTTGTCCAGTTTTATATAATTATAGTCGAATGGGACCGGGCTGAGGAAAAGTAGAAAAAAAGTGATCCTTACCTCCTGGTCCCTCATCAATACCACTCTAAAACCTCCCAGAATCCACGCTTTTGCACTTCCAAGTTCTCATTCCTCACAGAGGAGAGGCTCGTGCTCTATAGTGAATGAATGGAGCACAAACCTCTCATGTGTTTTGGGACAAGAACCTGGAAGTGAAGTTGAGTGGATCTCAGGGAGCTTTGTTGCTGCAGCCGCAGAGGAACTGGGAGCTAAGTATCTTTTTTTATTTCTCCCCACCTTGGACCCTTTTAAAGGGGTTTTGCCACGATGTAATATTGACGTGGGATCCTCCAAAATGGGTATTTATTCACTTTTCTAAATATATGTGATTACAAAAATTGCAGCCTGAGAGAGCTACAGGCTGCCTTACCTGTTAAAAGCTTCTATTAGATAGGACCTGACAAGAGCTGCTGGCCGGGCTGGCACAGAGAACACTTCTTATCTGATGAAAGGGAGCTGAAGAAGCTTTCAAGGCACCAGGTAGAAATATGTTGTTTTTTGTATACAGAATCCACTAGTAGTGTGATTATCTGAGTAGATCCCTGCTTTATCTGATGACAGAGAACATGAGGAAGCTTTCAAGCTGCTGTAGAGAAAAGGTGTTGTCTTTTGTATACAGAATCCACTAGTTGTAGTTTGATTATTTGAGTGAACATTTCACACGATCCCTTATGCATGGCTCTGTGCTCTGGCTGTGTCTCTCTCTCTCAGCTCAGCGTGGCGTGTTTACATTTGCTTCTTGGCAGATAAGGCACATCCTGGCACAACCCCTTTAAGTATAATTTTACTAAACTGGACATAACCTTTAAGGACACGCCCTCAGTATCAAAGTTCCAGAAGTCAGCTAGTAAAATAATTTACTGTCCCTCTGGAAGCTGTGACTATACCTTACATCAGACAATTCTTGTATTGCAGAAGGAGCTGGAAAACTTTGATCAACCATTTCGAGCCCTGGCTAAGTCATTCCATCGTCTGTACCAAGAGAGAGTGGAGAGCTTCAAAAGTCTTCTTTAGACTCCTTGTTGGGCAAGTTAGCGATGGCATGGCAACGTTGGCTTCGAAGATAAGGGTTTAGAGATGCCACGTCGATGAATTGTGCAGGACTTTTTCCATATTGTGCTAAATGAACACAACTATTTCTTACCTTTATTTCTGTTCTAAGTGTTATTTTTTAATAGGTGAGACATAAACTTGTTTTTATACAAAAATATTTATACATGTACTTAAGAAATAATGTTTGCAGATATGTATGTGACTCTATCAAGAGTTCCTCAGAAATGAAGATCTGGAATAAAGCAGTGATCAAGGCGGCAGCCATTTATAGACTAGACTTGTTGTCAATTATTCTATTTAAGAACACTACATTGTCTCTCTAGCCTGAATTGGTTGTCTACAGGGATTAATATATCTCAAGCAACTGGACAGCACATGGCCATGAAAAGCACAATTATTGTATAATTCTCTTAATCTGAATGGTTATTTTTTTTCTTTTTTAATCGTTATATTGATCACAGCTCCCAATCTTATGCAGTAAGCATAGAGTAAAATGATAAAATTCTAGCTTCCTGTGGCTTCTACTAGAGACAGCCTGTACAATATACTCAATAATAATAAAAAAAATGTATACAGCGCGCTCCCCCTGGTGTCTGTACAAGCAGACAGACTTTTTTTAATTTCACTCTGCCTACACAAAGGGAATCTAAGCTCTATATTAGGAAAATAGAGCCCTGGCCTTTATAAGGCTGGATTCACACGGTGTATAGCATTACATACCTGTGCGCGCCACTATATGCCTGATGTCGAAAGTACGCACTGGCCAGCAGGAACTTTCAACAGCGCTCCCATTCACTTTAGCTTTCCCTGGCACATCAGCGCCAGAAAGAAGTGACCTGTCACTTCTTTTTACAGGCGCACAGTACGGGTATTTTCGGGGTGTATTTTGGGCGTATTGTAGCGCAATTACGTGCCGAAGTATCCCCTGCAAATATGCCGTCTAAACATACCCTAAGCCCCGGTTCACACGGCTTATTCCAGACGGAATTGCGAGCCGGATTGCGCTCGCAATTCCGGCTGGAATAAGGGGGTGGGGCGGGGGCGCGGCCCGCCAGCCCCATAGACTTACATTATCCACGGTGCGTATTGCGCCTGGATAATGTGCAGGTGGCTTTCTCCCCGCTCGGCGAATCCGCCGGGCGGGGAGAAGCGACGGAATCCACTGTTCTCTATGAGAACAGTGGATTACCGTAATTACTGCGACGGATTGGCGCCGTACTGCAGCGCAAATCCGGCGCGCAGTACGGCGCCAGTCCGCGCCGAAATAAGCCGTGTGAACGGCCCCTAAGGATCTATTAGAAAAACAAAGAAAGTTGGACCTAAAAACATGTTAAGTGGAAGAAGGAAAGATTGGATAACATGTCCAATACATTGTCCCCTCTGGAGGTGTCCTGTGCTAGGTGTATGACAGCTGCTGATTTCCTGTTCTCTATTAAAATTTACATGAAGGTTTGGCCAATCCAAGCATTTACAGTTGAAACCAGAAGTTTACTTACAATATATAAAAAGCCCCATCTGCAGTTTTTTCTCACTATCTGACATGAAATAAGAATAAACCTTCCCCGTTTTAGGTCAATTAGGAACCAAAATTATTTATATTTGCCAAATGCCAGAATGGGAGAGAGCATTTTTTAAGGCATTTTTATTACTTTCTGCAAAGTCAAAAGTTTACATACATTTCCTTAGTGTTTGGTAGCATTGCCCTTAAACTGTAGGACTTGGGTCAAACGTTTTGGATATCCTTCCACAAGCTTCTCACAATAGTTGGTAGGAATTTTGACCCATACCTCCAGACAGAACTGGTGTAACTGAGCCGTCTTTTAAACTTTGCCCATAAATTTTCAGTAAGATTGAGATCAGGGCTTTGTGATGGCCATTCCAAATCATTGACTTAGTTATCCTTAAGCCACTTTGTAACCAGTTTGGCAGCATGCTTCGGGTCATTGTCCATTTGGAAGACTCATTTTCGGCCAAGCATTAACTTCCTGGATGATGTCTTGAGATGTTACTTCAGTATTGCCACATAATCTTCTTTTCTCATGATGCCATCTATTTTGTGAAGTGTACCAGTCCCTCCTGCAGCACAACAACCCGACAACATGATGCTGCTACCCCCCGTGTTTCTCAGTTGGGATGGTGTTCTTAGGCTTCCAAGCTTCTCCCTTTTTCCTCCAAGCGTAACGATGGTCATTATGGCCAAACAGTTTAATTTTAGTTTCATCAGACCACAGGCCCCGTCTCCAAAAATGTAGGTCTTTGTTCCTGTATGTATTTGCAAACATAAATCTGGCTTTTATATGTTTCTTTTGGAGTAATGGCTTCTTCCTGGCAGAGTGTCATTTTAGCCCATGTTGATACAGTACTCATTTCACTGTGGATAATGACACAACCTTACCAGCTTCCACCAACGTCTTTTGCTTTAGTTCTTGGGTTGTTATGTACACGACGGACCAAAGCACGTTCATCTCTGAGACACAGAATCCGTCTCGTTCCTGAGTGGTATGATGGCTGGACATTACCATCTTGTTTGTACTTGTGTATAATTTGTTTGTACAGATGAACGAGGCACCTTCAGGTATCTGGCAATTGCACACAAGGATGATCCAGACTTGTGCAAGTCCACAATTCTCTTCTCTTTCTGATATCTTGGCTGATTTCTTTAGACTTTCCCATGATGTTACACACATAAGCAGTGTGTTTCTGGTGTGAAATTAGAATACATCCACAGGTGTGTCTCTAATTATTTGAGATGTTGCAAATAAACCTATCAGAAGCTTCCAAAGACATGACATCATCATATGGGCTGTCCCAAATTGTTTAAAGGCAGAGTAATCCTAAAGTATGTAAACTTTTGACTTTGTAGAAAGTAATAAAAATGCCTTAAATAAAATTCTCTCTCTCTCATTATCCTGGTATTTGAAAAAATATAAATAATTTGGGTAATCCCATTTGACCTAAAACAGGTAAGGTTTATTCTGATTACATGTGTATTCTGATTTCAGCTCTGCAGGGCAACAGTGCTAAACATTGAGCCACTGTGCTACCCACATTTGTTGGGTTGTGGACCTGATTCTTCCTGTTCTCCTGATCTTATTTTCAGTTTTCTATAAGGCATCATGTCAAATTTGGGTTGCCAGAGTCACAGTAAAATTTCAGCATTGTGATGACTAAGGCCCGATTCACACGGCTTATTCAAGCCGTAATTGCGGGACGGATTTTGCCCGCAATTAGGCTTGGAAAGGGCCGGGGGGGGGGCTTTTCGGTCCCCGCTGGCCCCAAAAACTTTCATTATCCACGGCGCAACCCCGTCGGGATTGTGCAGGTCACTTTCTCCCCCGCCGGGGCGGATTCGCCGAGCGGGGAGGAAGACGGAAAATCCATGTTCCTAGGGAGAACTGTGGTTCCCGTAATGGCGGCACGGATTCCACCGTATTGCGGCAGTACGGCGCCTTTCGGCTGGAATCCTGCCCAAAAATAACCGTGTGAAGGGCCCTAAACACAACCGTTTTGGGGGAAACTTTCTCTGATTTGGTTGGGTATCAAAATTTTCGTTTTTAAGGGTTTTTACTAAAAATGGGGGTTGCCAGGTTTGTCCCTTTTGTCTTCACTCAGTTGCATCCTCCTTTTTATAGCTTTGAGGAAATCTGCGACAGTTGTGAGCCAGGCCTTCTAGTGCAAATATGCAAATTACAAGGTGATTCCATAATTTCTTCCTGAATGTTGAGTATCATGGGATAGCCCATTAATGTCTAATCAGTGGAAGCTTAAAGGGGTTGTCTCACTTCATTGATTCCCCTTACCTCGTCCCGGTTTCTTGGTTTTATTTTTAAATTTAGGGGCGTGTTTATGGGGTTCTACTAGGGGGGGCAGTAGAAAACCAGATCTGTAGTATAGCAACCATGCGCACCTATCATGAGGATTGAACAGGGCGTAGTATAGGACCTGAGGAGTGATGAGCCCTACAAAAGGGGGATATTAGGAATGGTAGAAAACTGGTAATGGCACATATTGCAAGTGACTTTTTTTTGAAGATCTTTAACATAAAAAAAAACTTTTAGTGAGAAACCCCCTTTTTAAAGGGATTTTTACACATGATTGTAAAAGACCCAGCACTTTTATTGCCCAGCTGCATTTCGGTGTTGGTCTTGCAGTGAACACTGCTTGTTGCGCTTGTTTAGTAAAATAAAACCATTTATCCCTTGGGTTAAACTTTTTTTTTTTATTAGACCTAATGATACAAGTTCCACTAAGTCTACTCCATCTCTTCTGCATCATGCTATGCCACTAATACAGTCACTGTGACATGCGTTAATTAGGATGCATACCAGGTTCCTGATATTAGGTTGCGGCTTCCTCAGCCAGAACCTCCTGGAATTGTTTCCTGACAAGTCCCATTCATCCTGGGAAGAAGAGAGTGAGGGTCTTCTGGGGGGAAGGGATGGAAGAAAATGGTTGAGAGAATGGAACATAGAAAAAAATAGAAGAAGCTCAGAAGCCCTATAATCTGCGAGAAACCTATATATACCAACACTTAATGACTGCTACAGCGATGTCTGCTGCTGGTTTTATTAGATGTAAAAGATCTAATTCATTTATATCCAAATAATTTTAAGGTCTAATTACCAAGTGATTTTTATCCTTTATAAATATTTTATTTATACTTTCTACTTATTCAACCAAACAATCACAATTTTTTTTAAAAAAATTTTCGGGTTGTTTTTAAAGGGGTCTTTTTTGTTATGCTGTTAAAACTAGCTATTTTTTCCCATTAGAACCATAAAAGTTGCCTAAAAAGGTAACTTAAAGGGGTTTCTTACTACATGATTCACTTACCCAGCCCCTTTTTTCTTGGGTTTTTTTTTGAATTCGGGATCGTTTATGGTTTCTACTAGGCTGCAGTAAAGCCAGGTCGTAGCATAGCAACCATTGCGGGCACCTATCAGGAAATAAACGGCTGTAGCTTAGCGACCTGAGGGCTGATGCGCCCTTACAAGAGGGGTTCTGGGAATAGGTAGGACACTTTTTAAAGGAAACATATTTTACAAAGTGACTTTTTTTGCAAATCTTTAACAAAAAAAGCAACCCTTTGTATTAAATTTCACCCTTTTAAACCCCTTCCCGACATAGGGCTAGGGATCCCCCTAGGCGGGAAGTGACTTCCCGCAAATGGACTTCCCTACCCCCGGCGATCGGCGGCCTTGCGGGCGAGCCCGCACACGCAACATGGGACCAGGGGGTAAAATTACCGCTGGCCGCTGCCTATCACCCCCGGCCGGAGGGGGCTCCGCCCGGGTGATTCCCGCTTCATTACCGCGCCTGTCATGGCTGCGATAATAAAGCCGCAGGCGGGGGGAGTGACTCCCCCCTCCTGCTCCCGGGGGCTGCCGCACGGTATGCGGCACCATCCCCTCTCTATGCCCTCGGAATGAACGGCACTTCCCGGGTCATCTTTGATGTCACCATGCCCCAATCATTGGGGGGCATGTGACAGGCTTTCATGGAACCATTACACATACTGATACTGTGCACGTTGCATCTAACAGAAATCTATTTTCTGTTTAAAATAAAGTGAAAAAAGTAAAAAAAAATGTAAAAATAAAAAAAAAGTAAAACACAAACACAAAAATAAATAAAAACACGTACAACCCCCTTTTCCCCTTTACAAACCCCAAAAAGCCCCAAAAAAGTCAAAAATAAATAAAGAAACCCATTTTTGGTACGCCGCGTGCTAACGACCCACCCGAAAAAAAATCGTCATGTTAATTAACCCTACGGTGAACGCCAAAAAAAAAAAACAAAAAACAGTCACAGAATTCGATTTTTGTACACTTGCAGCACAAAAATTGAATAAAAAGCGATCAAAAATTCATATAGACCCAAAGTTGACCAATTAAAACTTCATTCCCCCGAAAAAAAAAAGCCCATACACGTCTTGTTTAGGGAAAAAAATAAAAAAGTTATGGCTCTCAAAAGACAGCGATGCATAAATATTATTTAACACAATAAAAACCTTTTTTTTTTTTTTTTTTTTAAAAGTCTTCAAAATTTTAAAACATAAAATAGGGTATCCCATAATCGTACGACCCAGAATAAACAAACTGGTCAGGAAACGCACAGTGGGGCGCTTTTAAAAATAAAAATAAAAAACACTACTAGGATTGCAGTATTTCTTTTCACCCTCCTTTCCCAAAAAAACGGATTTAAAACTGATAAAAAATTTTTGTCCCCCCAAAAATTATACCAATAAAAACCAAAACTTTTCCCCAAAAAACAAGCCCCTACACAGCTCCGACACAGAAAAAAAAAAAAGTTATGGCTCTCAGACTAGGGCGATGCAAAAACTGTTTTCCTTTAAATAAATGTTTATTTTGGTAAAAAGCAGAAAACATAAAAAAAATACAAATTGGATATCGCTGTAATCGTACGACCTGATGAAAATACTAGTATGTCTTTATACTCCGGGTGACCGTGTAAAAAAAAAAAAATAAAAACACTACCGGGAATCTGTATTTTTTTAAAAATCCCCTCAAAAAAACCTTAATAAAAAGTGATCAAAGCGGCATATCCCCCCATAATGGTACAATAAAAACTTTAAAAAAACTCATCCCCACAAAAAACAACCCCAAAAATCATCTCCGAAAAACAGAAAAAAAAACTTATGGTATCAGAACAGAACAACATAAAAACCAATTTTTTTTAGACCATTTCTATTGTGTAAAATAATAAAACATAAAAAAACTAATAAAATCAATACCATTGCAATTTTAAAACCGGGACCCCCAATAAAATATCCGCATTTACACTGAAAACGGGAAGGGCGTAAAATTGAAGCTCAAAAACAATGGGGGGAAATTTGCGTTTTCCCCTCATTTTCAAGCCCAATGAAAAAAAAAAAGCAACTTTGAAAACCCCTGGCACCCAAAAGAAATACCCCCAGATGAGTTCTTTGAGCGTGCTAAAATTCCAAAAAAGGTTTTGACTTTATGGAAGGTTTCACCGTTCTGGTACTTTGGGGGGGCTTTGTATATGTGACAGGCCCCACCAAAACTCTTTCCCAAAAAGCCAAGTAGCGCTCCCTTTAAAACCCCCCGCCTTTTCCCCAAACAGCAGATTACACCCCAGTGGGTTTTGCGAACTTGGAAAAATTGTGTAACTTTTTTGGGGCTTTTTTACCAATTCCCTTGAAAAAAATTAAACTTTTTTCAGCTAAAATTTTGGCAGTTTATTGGAAAAAAAAAAAATTTTTTTTACCTTTTTCACACCTAACGCTAAAATTTTTGTGACACACCTTGGGGTCGATATCCACACCCCCGGGGAAATATTCCTTAAGGGGTGAGTTTCCAAATAGGGGTTTTTTTTGGGGGGCGTTTTTTTTAAGTTTGGAACCTTGGGGTGCCCAAACCTGAAAGGCCCCTAAATAAAAGGTAATGAAAATGACCCAGAGTCCAGTAGGTTCCTCCTATTCGGGGCTTGAGGTTGACCAAATAATGCACTGGGGGCCCACTTGGGATATCTCAAAACGCATAACTGGGGAATCATATTAAGTTTTTTTCCCTGATCACATTACCCGTTTTCTTGGAAAAATGTATAAAAATTAAAAATCTTCAAAAAAAAAAGTGAAATTTTTAAAATTTTTCACTTCCACTTTGCTTTAATTCCTGGAAACACCTAATGGGTTAATAAACTTCCAAAGGGGTTTTAAATTTTTTAAGGGTTTTGTTTCTTAGATGGGGCTTTTAAAAAAAGGGGGGTACTAACATGGGGCCAATAAAAATCACTTAGAACGGGAAACGGGTTTCCAAAAAAATGTATATTGCAAATTTTTGTTAAAATTTAAAAAATTACTACAAAATTCTAAGCCCCCAATGTCGAAAAAAAAAAAAAAAAGACTTTAAAAAAAAAATGATCCCAAAACAACAGAATGGGGTAGTCCCATTAAAACATTTTGAGGGGAATAACTATCTGTCTTACATGCAAAATTTTTTAAGTTTTTAAAATTGGTAAATTTTTCAAATTTTTTTACGATTTTTTGATATTTTTCCAAATAAAAAAACATTTTTGGGCCAAAATTTCTTACTATCTTAAAACACAAGTGTCACGAGAAAACAATCTCTGAATCACATGATAGGTTTTAAATTTTCAAAAAGTTATTCTCACATAAAATGACACTTTTCAAGATTTCAAAAAAAAGGGCTCTTCAAGAGGCCAAAACTGGCTCCGGCGGAAAAGGGGTAAGTATTGTAGTTTTCATCATTCTTTAGATATTAAAAGAGATTACTACTCACTATGGGCCTCATCTATCAAAACTGTCCAACAGTAAGACGGTCTTTTTTTTTGCTTAGTGCTCAGCTTTCATTTTCGAGATCGGTGTAAAAAATGAAAGCTGAGCTCTGATTGGTTGCTATGAGCAACCAATCAGTCTTAATATGATATGTCTACACAGCATAGTATTCGCGTTGGATTTTAGGTGGATCCGGTATTTAGGGTATGCTCACACGGCTTATTTTGGCACGCATTTTGCTATGTATTACGCATTAAAACACGCAAATTAAAAGGTAATCCTCTCTTTAGGCTATTCACACGGGGCATTTGCAGGGGGTAATTTTCCCCCCAAAAAAAGCCGTGTGGGCGGACGGGGGGGGGCCGGCACATCGCCGGCCCAGAGACTTTCATTATTACTGGCACCCTAAACCCGCTGTAAAATTCCCATGTCATTAGTCCCCACCTGGCGATTCGCCGAGCAGGGAGGAACTAATCCATATTCTCTATGAAACTGTGGATTACCGTAAGACTGGGGCATTTCAGCCCGTAAATTTTTCCCCTCCGGCACAAAACAGTGAAATACGCCCAATTTTTAAGGGCCTGTGAACAAGCCTTAAAGAGCTATGGATTTCCTCCTCCCCCCGGGCGTGTGCAATACGATCGGATTGTATGCGCGGGAGGAGAATTGACATGAACACAGTCTCATAGTACAATTGAATGCTCTGTGCGCTCACCTGCGGATCCGAATCACGGCCCGGGGCACGGAAAAACCACTCGGCACGGATAATGCCACTGAAAAAGAAAGTTTTTCCGGCACTTCGGTTTAAAATTCCAAAAGAAAATTTTTGACCCAAGTAATGCACACGCACTTGCGCTTTTAGGGCCCCCCCTTGGACACTTAGACGTATTTGATAGGCGTGTGACACAATAACGTGCAAAAATAGCAAACGTCCAGAAAGCACCTGAAATTAACTTAATTACCTTAATGAAAAAACGCAGCCAAAAAGCAAAACGTAATGTGAATACGATATACAAGAAAAAACAAAGAAAAATCTAATATAAATGCATTAAAATGCAAGTACAATTAAAAAAAACACACATAAAAAACAAAAAGAAAAAAGGGAAAAAAAAAAAAAAAGGGAGGAAAAAACATCTAATAAACATACATCAGGTCACTTTTTTATAATTTGACCTAATGGATAACCTCTATTTTAAGATGAGGATCCAGAAGGCTTCTCGTCCCTCAGATCTTTTTAAACCCTCACCTCCTCTAATAGGTTTTTTTTAACCTTTTTTCCAAAATTAGTACACAAAGTTGCCCCCTGCTATCGTGTTTATCCCTGAAATGCCGGGAGGTCCCGGATACTGATCAAAAACTGGGTTGAGTATTCATATACATTTCCCTAAAAGCGAACAGAAAGTTTTTAATGTGCATCCTAGTACTGTAAAACAGCATTACAGAAAATCATGTACACTACGGGGAGTACGGCAATTACCTATCTCTTTTCTTATATTTTTTATTTGTTACTGCTGATTTAAAACTAACAATTTTTGCATATATTGACAAATGCCGCATCGTTCTTTTCCGATTTGAAAAGCCCTTTTTTTTTAACCAATTAGACAAGCGGATTAATGGAACACCCATAACAATACAGGTACAAATTTTCCTATTGTTTGGGATTTTTTTTGCCCCAAATTTACAAACCTTTTTTCAATATAGATTTCATATGGGGTGACATATAACATATAAAAATGTTTTTATTTTTTGACAACCCAGAAAAATTTAAACTATATGTTTTGAAAGTAAAAGTGTTTTTTCCTTTTTTTCTCCATGTTTCCTCTTATCCAAAAATGTAAACCTACTCTTTTTTTCTACTGATTGTAATTCTCTGAATATGATCAGCTGTGTAACCCTCTGTTTTAATAACCTTTGGGAATTATGTCTTTTTCTATTTCATAATCCATCTACGTTTTCAGGCTTTTGCCCTAAAAATTCCCCCTTGGCAAATTTTGAATTACTGTGTCGGGGGCAACTTTTTGGGATTAACAAAGAATTACCATATCGGTTTCTATATAAGTGCGATTCCCCTTGGTTTTCCAACATCTCCTCTTTAATAAAAATCCAAAAAAAATCTCATTAGTAGGTATTGATATTTAAAAAACAAAATTTCTGCATTGTCATTTAAGTATTAAAGAAATCGGGACGGGAAAATACCGACATGCCAAAAAAAAGGGGGTCATCTATGTATCTTCCGTACCAGAAATGTGCGACAAAAGGGATTACAATCATGTAAGTACCTCTCTTCCCACCATGCAAAATATTATTGCTAATAATGGGGGAAAAAAAGGGACCCACGGCAACCTTTTACCTGTAAAATAAAGAGATTTCAAACTGAAAAAATTATGGCTAAAGAAAGAAGTCACAGACATATACTGTTTTAAGTTTCATCATAGGTGGGGATCCTATTCAAATGGTATTCCAAAGCTAAACCTTTGCATGGGAATACAGTACACAGAGAATCAATGAAATCCATAGATGGTTTTTTCCCCTTTTAATTTTTCCATTTTTCCAATACATCACTTTATCTTTTTATAAAACTGGGAGATCTTTGACCAAGGGGTGTAAGATTTATCCCCCCATAGCCCAGTCCTTGAAAATCGTCCGATCCCGAGATAATGGGGCTAAAGGTGGGGGAAATTTTTTTTTTTGCAAAAAGGGAGACGTAACCATATTTTTCTAAAGAACTGTGGATTACCGTAATGCCCGGGATGATTTTAAACCTATTGGAGCGCAAATACGGGGCCAATACGGCTGAAATCAGTCCCAAAAAACGTTTAAAGACCCTTAGGCCATGTTTTACACGGCTTTAAAAAGGGCCATTTCATCTGTAATTACGTGCCGGAGTGCGCAAATTACGGGCTGAAAATGGCCCATTCATTACGGTAATCCACAGTTCTCATAGAGAACTATGGATTACGTCTCCTCTCCCCGCTCAGCGAATCCGCCGGGCGGGGAGATAAGTGACATGTGAATTACCAGCGGCGTATACGCGGTGCTGGTAATGCAAGTCAATGGGCCGGCGAAGTGCCGGCCGCCCACTCACTCCCCCGCTCCCACCCCGCCCCCGTCCATACGGCGTAATTGCGGGGCGTAATTGCGGGGCGTAATTACGTCCCGCAGTTAAGCCGTGTGAACATAGCCGTAGAGTGCAGGCTCTGATTCTGGTTCCGGCATCAAAACAGGTATGTATTACAGCCAGCTGGCTTCATGTGTGATCAGCCGTGACTGAAGTTTAGTCCTGTTGTGATCGATTAACCTCTTAGATGCTGCACATCTAAAAGGAATGACAGAGGAAGGGGGCTTCGACTGAGACAGAGACAGCTCCACGGGGTGCTAATGGCTTCCATAACAACCTGGAAGCCTTTAATAGTGTGAATTCACCACCATGGTGATCAACCGTTTGTAACATAGTGTAGTACAGTAATGTACTGCATTGTATTGCACCAGCGATCGAATGATTAATGTAATGATACAACTCCTTTAAGTTGTCCTTTTTAAGGAAGTTAGTTCTCCTGACATGTCTGTTTTAATAAATCCTTATGACACATATACTTTCCCAGGAAATGTATGAATAAATTTATAACTGGGTGTTAACATAACCGTGGTCAGTGGCACGCCTCTATACAATGGCACTGTCTTCTGAATGCCGATAGTGTCAGACTTATGACAAGAGGAATGGTAACACTCAGTTGTCAATTCATTTGTAGATTTCCAGGAGGAATAACAGAGATATGGCATATTGTAGAGCTCTAGGGGGAAAATATGCAGTTTCTAAAACATGGGTTTTTCTTTTTACTTCTTATTTTTATTCATTTCAGTGGGAGTTCTGAGCTCAACACACTCGTTGGTTGTATTTGGAACTCCTATAGGAGAAAATGGAGATTACCATGCACCCATGACCTTCTATTCTGAAGAAAGGTAAAGGTCCCAGTGGTCTGACTCCCACCTATCAGAGATGCATGGAATATCCTATCTTTATGATGGATGCACCCCTTTAAGGCTCTAGAGTTCCTGTTAGTATTAGAATTTTGAATTTGTTCTGAAAAAACTAAACATCCCTCTTATGGTTCATACCTAACCTTACTGGACCCAACTGTGTGATATCACCTATGGAAAAATACCTTTTACTACACCCCCACACGCAATGTTCGCATTGGTCCTTTGTTAGGAATGTCTATGCGAATATCTCTTCATTCTTTCATTCCCACAAGGCTTCATTCACAAATTACAAGCCGCCTTGAAATTCTGATCTTTCTCCTAATCCCACACAGATCATATAACATCATTTCAAAATGTTAGATAATGTGCTCAGTGAAACCTTGAATCATTTTCCTTAGCAACCCTCGTGATTCTCCTCCATATTCACAATCCTCAAATGTGCACAACATCGCTGTTATGATTGCCTCCGTCTTGGAAATTTCTCGACCTGCCAGCATTACATTACGTTTCTGTACAGTGTGTAACAGTGTAACAGATCCCTTTTGTTGTTTTCTGTCTAATTAACAACATTACATTAGGAAAGAATAGAAGAAAAAAATTTGTTACATGCCGAGTATATAACATGGTCTGTGGCAGGGGCGTTGCTTCGGTCCCAAAACATCCGGGGCCCGGGCCCTTTATTAAGTTTTGCTCAGTAGGGCTGGGTTTACACGGCATTTTTCACGCCACGTTGTGAACTGCGGTATGGATTTTTACAGAGAAAAAACTTATGTTCCTGTCACTAATTTTCTGCATATTCCACATAGATCCTGCCCATCACCTCAGCAGTCACTGTACTATGGAAATCAGCCCTGACAAATTTGCATTTTCAAAATCGCTCACCTCTGTATGACATTGTAATACCTTATAAATAACAGTCACCAAATAATACACTGATACATGGAGCAAATCTACCAGACGAATCATTACTAAGAAAAAAACTCCTACAAAACCAAGACCCAAAACTATTACTACTTAAGGATCAAATAATACTGCAAGACCATGATAAAATGCAACCACCACATGTGACTATCAGTTGTACACAGGCTCTGAAGAGGTATATTACCGCCATATAGTGACCATATAGTGGTAGATAGTAGGGGCGACATGTATGAATTCGAATGCGTACTTTTTTTTACTTGGCGGCGACACACAGATTGTTGGCGCACTAAGCTCTATGTAATGCGCCAAAAATCTGTCGTATTCTACACTCTTCTATATCTATTTAGAACTGTGGTGTCGGCGCCAAGTAAAAAAAAAGTACGCATTCGAATTCATACATGTTTCAATGCTCAGATTATGAGATTCTGAGAGTGTAGAATACGACAGATTTTTGGTGCATTACATAGAGCTTAATGTGCCAAGTTTGGCGCATTACACTCTATGCCCATACAAAGTGTGGCGAAGTAAGCTCTATGTAATGCGCCAAAAATCTTTATACTGTCGTATTCTACACTCTTCTATATCTATTTAGAACTGGAGTGTCGGCGCCAAGTTAAAAAAAGTTCGAATTCATACATGTCGCCCTAGTTGTATGTAGGCTCTGCAGAAATATAAGTGATTACACTGCAGTTACATTTAGTGACTTATAGGAGATGTCTTTTCTGATCGGAGTCGTTCACTTTCCCTTCTCTTCTCCATCCAGCCCAGACCGCCATGATGACTTTTCCCGGCCACGACTTATAACTGCAGAATTTACCACACAAATATCTTAGAATCCTCACATTTCCAGCACATATATACCTACCTACCTACTGGGGGAATGATAGAAAAGCCAGGCGTCTGCTGTAGGGGATGGGGAGTCACCCATCGTTCCTTTATATGCCCCCATTAGGTAGGTTTATAGACCCTCTTCCAGTAGGTAGGTATATAGGTCTCCTCAGTAGGTAGGTATAAAGGTTATATGTCCCCCAGTAGGTAGGTATAAAGGTTATATGTCCCCCAGTCGGTATATAGATAATAGGGCCCCCCAGTATATAGATATGAAATAGGGTCCCCCCAGTATAAAGATAGGTAATAGGGACCCTAGTACATAGATAGGTAATAGGGCCCCCAGTATATAGATGGGTAAGAGGGCTCCCAGTATATAGATAGGTAATAGGGCCCCCAGTTTATATAGATAATAGGGCCCTCAGTATATATAGAAAGATAATAGGGCAGCCAGTATAGATAGGTAATAGGTCTCCCAGTATATATAGATAGATAATAGGTACAAGTACATATAAGTAGGTAATAGGGCCCCCAGTATAGGTAGGTAATAGGGCCCCCAGTATATAGATAGGTAGGTAATATGGCCCCCAGTATATAGCTAGGCAGGTAATATGGCCCCCAGTATATAGCTAGGCAGGTAATATGGCCCCCAGTATACAGATAGGCAGGTAATATGGCCCCCAGTATACAGCTAGGCAGGTAATATGGCCCCCAGTATACAGATAGGCAGGTAATATGGCCCCCAGTATACAGATAGGCAGGTAATATGGCCCCCAGTATACAGATAGGCAGGTAATATGGCCCCCAGTATACAGATAGGCAGGTAATATGGCCCCCAGTATAAAGCTAGGCAGGTACTCACGACGCCTGTGCCGGGTACCCCGGGCGGCTCGCCGGAGTAATCTGTGGAGCAGGAAGCACTCGCTCTTTGCTCCACAGAAGCCTTTAACTGTATGTGCATACGGATAAAACTGCCTAACGACACCACTGGTCTGTGGTACTGGAAAAAAATCTGATCCAATGGACACTGGTGGGCTGTTGCACCACGCTGGACAGACTTTAAAAAAAAAACAAAACCATGCCACCTTCCACTATAGAAAACCCATACTTACCTCTCCCATCACCACTATTTCAGCACTGCCAGAGCCCCTGATTTCCCCTCCAATCCCCCAAAGTTGACCTTACGTTCATGGATCACATGATGCTGCAGCCAATCTCTGGTTCTCAATCCCAGCCTGTGACTACAGAGGTCAGTGATTGGCATCATCAGTGAGAGGGGGCAATGGAGCTCTGGCAGCGCTGGAACAGTGGTGAAGGAGAGGTGAGTATGGGCTAATTTTCTATTTTAGCACAATGGGAGTTGATATGGAGGATTTAAAAAGCCTTAGAAAACCACTTTAAAGCTTTGACGTGTGCAGAAAACCCTTGCAAACACCTAGAGAACATACAAACTGCAAACAGATGATGTATTTGCTAAGATTGTAACCCAGGATCTCAGTGTTACATGATAATAGTGCTAACCAATGAGTCACCGTGCTGCAGGTAACTATGTAAAACCTCCTACATCACAGCATTTTGTTCACATAGTATGGAGAATGGAGAGTACCGTGCATCCACGACCTCCTATTCTGAAGATAGTTACAGGTCGCAAAGAGCTGACCCCCACCCAACAGACATTCATGGCATATCCTATCATTATGATGGGCGCACCTATTTAAGGCTCATGGGTTAGTATTAGAATTTTACGGTTCATACCTGACCTTACTGGACCCAACTGTGTGATATCACCTATCAAAAAATGAATTTTGCTACACTCAGACGCAATGTTCGCCTTGGTTCTTTGTTAGGAATGTCTATGCGAATATCTCATCGTTCTTTCATTCTCACAAGGTTTAATTCACAAATTACAAGCCGCCTCAAAATTCTGATCTTTCCCCTAATCCCACACAGATCGTCTCTCTAGTCTGCGCTGAGACTTTCGGGTGCCCATTCCCTATCAGAAAATTGTAACATATCCTAGCGTTCCTAGCGATATACCATCATTTTCTACCATGGTAAAACCCTTTAAAAAAAAGTATATAAAAAGGTTTATAAAATGATCATATTATTAACTCCATAAGGAAAAGACTGCAAAAAAGACAACCCTATTTGGCTAGAATTGCAAATGGCAAAGATAATTTATGGAAGTGAGGAGGGGTCTTTAAAAAGAGGCCTTTAAAGGGGGTGTGGTCTGTTAAAGGGAAATGGTCTGACAAATTCTGGCCTGAAATGACCTGACGAAGTTGGCAAGTATGTGTACAAACCGTCTGATGCATGAGGTGTAACGCCTAAAACAGAAGACCCTTAAGGGAATATATATATAGAGGCAGTGTTCGGGAAAAGACTTTGGGACAGTATTTTAAATACAAAATACTTATGACTGAAGTATTTTAAATACAAATACTAAATACTACTTCAAAAGTATTTTCCAAATACTAAAATACTTAAAAAATTTAAACAAAAAATTTAATAAAAGAAAAAAAATGGATCAGAGGTCCGTTAGCCCACTAGGATTAGCATCTACCCTGCAGATATGTCAGTGGCCAGGATTCATTGTGTCTGACTCCTATAGAAGATGTCTGTCACATGGAGGAGAGGATGCTACAGTAAAGAGAAACATACAGGTACCTTCCTTTAGTTACTATGCCTATTAATGTCAGGCATTTGGGGATATTAATTCAGTTTCAGTAACTGCATGTGCTTTGCATTAATAGTAGTTAACCCCATCATGTCCCTCATATTAACCCCTGTGTGCCCTATATAAGGGTTACTAATATGTGAGACACATGGGGGTACTGATAAAGGACCTTAATTATGAAGATACCTAATTATTACCTCCATGTCTCTCACATATCAGTAACTCTTATTTGAGGCACATAGGAGTTAATGTGAGGGACATGATGGGGTTGACTGCTATTACTATGAGGCACAAGGAGTTATTAAGCTGTAATCTACATGACCAGACTTTTTATCTGCAATGGTGGATTTCCCCCCCTCGGCTTATACGCGAGACAATATGTTTTCCCAGTTTTTTGTGGTAAGATAAGGGGCCTCGGCTGATATCCGGGTCGGCTTATACTCGAGTATATACAGTAATTTTACGGAATGGATTACGCGATCCGGATGATTAAAAAATAAAAATAAATCACGCTTCACTACAAGGCGGACTTGCGTTGCTGGAACGCGCTGGAATTTTCCCTCCTCTCGTCGCACCTCGCACGAGATACGAGAAACGAGAGTGATGACGTGACTCGCGCTGTTGTTTTTTTTTAAGTGCGGTGAGGCGGGTTATTTAAATTACAACATTTGTTTTGAATTTAGAAAGTAATTAAAATACTTAAAATACTTCCTAAAAGTATTTTAAATACAAATACAAAATACTGAATAAAAAAAGTATTTTGATTACAAAATACAAATACCTGACAAGTATTTTAAATACTATTTGAATTACTTGTATTTTAAATACTCCCGAACACTGTATATATGTGTGTGCGTGTGTGCGCGCGTGTGTGTGTGTGTGTGTGTGTGTGTGTGCGTGTGTCAGTGTCAGTCACATGGTCTATGGGCCCTGCAGTAAATATGTGAATGTTTTATTTGGAAAAATGAGTTTTCAAGTCACACAACCAACTGATTTTCAGCCATTTTTCTGAATAAAAGAACCGTGATGAACAACGGCAAGTACTTCATATACAACAGCTTTGCCATATCTTAACTACACTGTAATTAAAGGGGAGTTCCCAAAGTGGGCCATCACAGTCTGATAGATGTGAGTCCCACCTATCTCAGGAACAGAATCCCAAAAGTGTTGGTTCAAAATGGAGAGCCAGTGTATGCGGGTTTCGAGTACATGTGAGTTGTGTGTTTGACTGTACTCAGAACTCATATAGAACAAAATGGAGATATGTGTGCAAGCATGACTGGCTCTCCATCCTGACCCAGCACTTTTCAGGAGACCATTTCCTGGAGAGGTGGGACCCGCACCTATCAGACTTTACATGCCCTTAGTTACTTAAAAGTTTACTTTGGACACGACCAGGAGCTGACAGAGAGCTGATCTGGCCGTGCTTGCGTTGTCGGCACTTCTTATCTGATGACAGGGAACATGAAGGAGCTGGCAAGGGACTGTGGAGAAAAAGCAGTGAATCAGCCCTGTGTCTTTTATACATAGATTCCACTGGTTGTAATGTAATTATTTCAGTGAACATTGCACACGCTCCCTGCTTCTTGGCTGTGTTCTCAGCCCCTCTCTCTTTCCCCCTGTGAGGCTTCGTGCTTTGTTTATAGTCTACTCTGAGCAGATTAAGAGGTAAGGAAGTCACTTCTTGGCAAAACCCCTTTAAGGAATCATTTGGCCAAGAGGTAATTACCTACCAATATATGTGACTATTAAGGATCTTTTTAATATTTTCTTAGGTCCTGTCTACCAAATGTGCTTTTACCATTGGATTTTTATGCAGATTTGGATTTTAAAAACGTAAAACTCTGACTGGAAAAGCATCCCCATAGAACTCAATTGAAATCCAAGCTGTAAGTCCACACGACTCGGATTTTCAATAGGTTGGATTGCAAAACGCTGTTTTTGCAAAAAACTTGGAACGTGTTCATTAATCCACCAGATCTGCAGTCAAAAAACGCATCCCAAATATTTCTATGTCAGATCCATGTACAAAACCCAATAGAGATGAATAGGACTCATTTTCTGATTGCAAATTCAGCGGAAAAAATAACCAAAATCCACACTGAATAACGGGTCAAAATACTTGGATAATACAGTTTTTGGATTCTGAATCCAACATGTATTGTGACCAGTGTCATGTGAACACAGCCTTATCCCTACTTCTTATTTTCAGGTCTAAGTTTAAATGCATGTCAGATGCTCATGCTGTGGGGATGGCTTTATTTTGTGCCCATTATTGCCTTCTGTTCTGCAAGGATAATTACCTTTATTTTAATTCAGTAGTAACAGGCATAGTATAGCTGACCTTTGGTCAATTTAAATTTAAAAAAATTTTCCCATTTGGCTGCTCTTCCCAGCTTTCACTTACTGTCCAGGCTGTGGCCGGTTCTACAGCAGTGATTGACATCTCAGCTCTGCTATTCCCAGGTGAGCACGTTAGAGAGGCATTGGTAATGGAGAAGTCTTAACAGCAGGGCACAATGCTACAGAGCTCTAAAGGGTTAAAGTTTGTCAGTAACATAGATAAACAAACTCCTGAGCTGCTGAAAAGACACAGCAGGGAGTGATATCACCACACTGACCAGGGCCCTAGAGCAGTGGTTGGCAGCTTAGGAAACCTTTTGTAAACAAGCAGGAGATAAGAACTTTGAAATGAAGCACAGTTATAATAGCAATGTATTAGGTAATAGTCTTTATTTACTTTTGCTTACAAGCTTACTTTTGTCTTATTACATTGATTCATCTTACCTCAGTTCTGTTTTCTTGGTTTCAGCTTTGAATTCAGGGGCGTGTTTACTGGCTTCTACTGCACTGCAGTGATGAGCTGCAAAAAACAGCTATAGCGACCAGCACTGACAGCTTATCAGTAGAAATCAAACAGGTCTGTGGCTATAGCGACCACAGGAGCTGATGCAGCCCATACAAGAGGGGATATCTAGGAATAGGTAGGACACTGTTAATGTACATATATTGCAAATTGACTTGTTTTTGCAAGATCTTTAACATAAAAAGCAATCCCTGTAATGAGACAACCCCTTTAAAGCCTATCAATGAAATCATAATAACGCTATAGAGGGGTTGTCTCACTACATCGATTCATCTTACCTTAGCCCTGTTTTCTCTGTTTCATTTTTAAATTCAGGGGTGTTTACTGGCTTCTATTGGCCTGCAGTGAAGAGCTGCTGAGGACACCAGGTCTGTAGTTATAGCAACCAGCACTGCAGCCTATCAGGAGAGATCAAACAGGTGGGTAGCTATAGTGACCTCAGGAGCTGATGCAGCCCACACAAGAGGTGATATCTAGGAATAGGTAGGACACTGCTAATGGACAAATATTGCAAAGTGACTTGTTTTTGCAAGATCTTTAACATAAGAAGCAATCCTTGTAGTGAAACAACCCCTTTAAGTCTCTTACATGGAACATTTTTTATATATGCAGTCATTAAAACAGCACTCCCCTTTTGCTGTGGGTCCCCTTTTCTCTAAAAGACCAAAAGATAAGAGCACAAAATTCTGGATGTTTGGAAAAACTGTCATCAAGCCAGGAGGTAGAACAGGAAAGGATCAATGACTAATGGGTTGGGCTTGGTATCCGGTTGACATATAATGGCAAAATCTATAGTGCACGTGTGCCCAGAAGTACAGCAACCAGGTCCAATTACATCTTCAGGACTCTAGACACTTTTATTGCCTTGTGGCTAGTCCAAGTCCAGAAAGCAATCATAATCTTTTGGATTGTAAGTCTGATCATTGCCTTCTTGGTTTACTCTAGTTGCGTTTCCTTTGTGTAGTTAAAGCCATTGCTTAATGCCAAAGACAACACTCAAGCCATGGATCTTACATAGAAATCGCACTAAAGATTTGTCCATATTGTTGCTAAATGAACAAATAAATTGCATTAAAAAAGAAAAAAAACTCCTACTCGCCTTCCCCCTCACGTCCGATGTAGCACTGACTTTTCTGGCCACCTCTTCCTAGTCCTCTCTTCACTTCTCCCAGCGACACTTGGAAAGTCATTGTCGGTCAGGTGCCACTGCCTGACATGACTATTCAGAGTCCTTGTCTTCTACTTCCTGGCGGTAATGTAAGGCAGTGAACTGACAACGAATGTTTGACTGACACTCCCTCTATTAATCTAGATGTTGGATCTAAATCCGATGACTGACATTGATGGTTCCTTTCCTCCACTCCAGGCATCTTTACTCCAGATTTAGAGCCAATATTGATGGACTTTTCCATGTCATCTGCTGTTTTGGAGACTGTCTTGTTTTCTTTTATTAAGTGTATACGGTATTAAGTATTATTTTTAAATTTTTAATTTTATATTTATAGTGGGATTTTTTTCAATGGATGCTGTTTTAATACTAAGTAATTGTCTCTATTATAGAGTTCATTATATGATATCTGTAAACGCTGATAATTTATGTATACTTTTATAGGCTATGTATTCGGTTTATACATTTAGGTTTTTGCATACAATTATGCTCCTTTTATCAGCCTTTTGTTCTGATTGTATTAATTTAATATTTGCTTCATTTTGTGCATTTAAGGTATTTATTATATCTGTTTATATTTGAGTGCTCCCTTTTTCTATATGTCATTATGCTCGCCATTTCTATCTTGCTATTATGTGTTTTTATTGTTTATGATATTATATATCCATTTTTTGTATTGAGCAGATGTATAAAATTCTTGTATATCTCGTGACTTTTGGTGATCTGGGCATGCACTGCTATATTCATGCATGCGCAGTTGTATTTTATGTACACGATATTTGTATTACTTTGTATTGCTCTGTGCATGCATAAGTTTTTTACACATACTTTTGTATACATCCCTCTATTTTAGTTTGTTTGCTTAAATACTCACATTTCGACTCTGCATGTGAGCATTCCTGCTCTCGCCATGTAAATTTCTTGTCTAATCGGTTATACTATATACAGTATTTCACAAAAGTGAGTATACCCCTCACATCTTTGTACATATTGTATTATATCTTTTAGTGGGACAACAAAAAAGATATTAGACTTTGATACAATGTAAAGTAGTCAGTGTACAGCTTGTAGAGTAAATTTGGCATGCCATCAAAATAACTTACCACACAGCCATCAATGTTTAAACCGCTGGCAAGAAAAGTAAGTACACCCCTATGTGAAAATGGACAAATTGTGCCTAAAGTGTTAATATTTTGTGTGGCCACCATTATTTTCCAGAGCTGCCTTAACTCTCTTGGGCATGAAGTTCACTAGAGCTTCACAGGTTGCAGCCACTGGAATACTCTTTCATCATGACGATGCTGGTGGATGTGAGAGCCCTGGCGCTCCTCCACCTTCCATTTGAGGATGCCGCACAGATGCTCTATAAGGTTTTTCCTCATTTTTTTTAGCAAGGCAGTGGTCATCTTGGAGGTGCGTTTGGGGTAATTTTTATGTTGGAATACAGCCCTGTGGCCCAGTTTCCAAAAGGAGGGGATCATGCATCTGCTTCAGTGTGTCCCAGTACATGTTGGCATTCATGGTTCCCTCAATGAACCGTAGCTCCCCACAGCCGGCAGCACTCATGCAGCCCCAAACCATGACATTCCCACCACCACGCTTGACTGTAGGCAAGAAATACTTGTCTTTGCACTCCTCACCTTTTTTCCCCCACACATGCTTGACACCATCTGAACCAAATAAGTTTATATTGGTCTCATTAGAACTCAGGATATGGTTCCAGTAATCCATGTCCTTAGTCTGCTTGTCTTCAGCAAACAGTTTGCAAGCTTTCTTTAGAGGTGGCTTCCTTCTGAGATGACGGCCATGCAGACCAATTTGATGCAGTATGTGTATGGTCTGAGCACTGACAGGCTGACCCCTCACTCTCTAACCTCTGCAGCAATGCTGACAGCACTCAAAGATCTATTTTGAAAGATCATTTCTGGATATGACGCTAACCATGTGCAATCAACATCTTTGGTCGACCATGGCGAGGCCTGTTTTAAGTGTTAAATCACTGTATGGTCCTGGCCAGTGTGCTGCAGCTCAGTTTCAGAGTGTTGGCAATCTTCTTATAGCCTAGGTCATCTTTATGTAGAGCAGCAATTCTTTATTTAGATCCTCAGACAGTTCTTTGCCATGAGGAGCCATGTTGAACTTCCATTGGCCAGTATGAGAGATTGTGAGAGCAATAAAACCAAATTTAACACACCTGCTTACCACTCACACCTGAGACCTTGTAACACTAGAGACTCACGTGGCACTGTAGAGGGAAAATGGCAAATTGGACACAATTTGTCACTTTTGTTGCCAGCGGTTTAGACATTGATGGCTGTGTGTTGAGTTATTTTGAGGGCACACCAAATTTACAATGTTATACAAGCTGTACACTGACTATTTTTCATTGTATCAAAGTTTGATATCTTCATTGTTGTCCCATGAAAAGCTATAATAAAAATATTTACAAAAATATGAGGGGTGTACTTACTTTTGTGAGATACTGTGAACCTAGTTTAACACTCACTTGGTAGCTCTTGAGGAAGCTGACATTAGTCAATGATACATGTTGGGACTCTGTACGCTATTTGTACAGTTGGCTTTGTATTTTGGGTATTGTTGCCCTTGTTGTTAGGTGTTTGCAAGAAATGTTTCGGTGTTTATGTCAACTAATAAAGTTATTTGATCTTATTTTCAATTGGGTTGTGCATCCTCTGCCTTATGTTACCTCTTACTTTTTTGTGTATAGTTAATATAAGGCAATAACCACGTGACTGCTGCATCCAATCAGCACCTGCAGCAATAACGTTCTGTCTGCCGTTAGTGGATGTAAACACAAGACGGGGGAGAGACGTCAGGCAGAGTCAGCCCTGCAACGGGGGTGAGGAGAAAGGTAAGTTATTGCGTTATTTTATCAGAGCAGCAGTACCTTAAATGTATTTTAAAAAAATGACTACTCCTTTAATGGCACAAATAACATTAAACAACTATATACTGTATTTCTATACAAACAGTGTACCGAGTCTTAAAGGGGTTGTCTCACTACATTGATTCCTCTTACCTCAGTCCTGTTTTCTTGGTTTCATTTTGAATTCAGGGGCGTGTTTACTGGCTTCCACTAGGCTGCAGTAGAAGCCAGGTCTGTAGCTATAGCAACCAGTGCTGGCAGCCTATCAGGAGAGATCAAACAGGTCTGTAGCTATAGGGACCTGAGGAGCTGTTGCAGCACATACAAGAGGGGATATCTAGGAATAGGTAGGACACTGTTAATGGACAGATATAGCAAAGTGACTTGTTTTTGCAAGATCTTTAACATAAAAAGCAATCCTTGTAGAGAGACAACCTCTTTAAGGCTGCTTCACATCAGCTTTTGAGGTTTCATTCATAACCTCTGTTGCAGATGTACAACCGAATCCGTTTCACCCTGGGTAACAATGGCTGTGGTGTCCTTTGTTTTCACAGGAAATATAGTGCAGTTTGCTGCCTTAGGGTATGTTAACACGGGGTAATTTCGGGCTGCATGTCGCTGCGTATTTGCGCTCTAATACGGGCGAGATGCGCACCGAAATTACGGTAACCATAGTCTCATAGAGGCTTAAAATGTGACGTATTTCAGTCCGTAATTATGTGCCGTAGTGCGCAAATTACGGCTGGAATACCTCCCAGTCATTACGGTAATTCACAGTTCTCATAGAGAACTATGGATTACGTCTCCTCTCCCTGCTCGGTGAATCCGCCGCAGGGGGAGATAAGTGACATGTGAATTACCAGCGGCGTATATACGCGTCGCTGGTAATGCAAGTCTATGGGCCGGCGAGTTGCCGGCCCCCTGCTCCCGCCTCCGTCCACACGGCATAATAGCGCCCCGCAAATAAGCCGTGTGAACATAGCCTAGCCTCATTGTTTCAGTCATTCCGACGGAACTCGTGACGGACATTCCAAACGGGCGCATTTCCACGCTTCCTCGGACGTCAGGTCCACAGCCCTTCTTCTCCAGCGCCATTACTTTCTGGAGACAGTACTCCATCATCACTGCTCACATGACATCTATCTCTTTGGCACCCTATGCTTTGCTGATACACTTATCTCGTATATACTGTATTACAGACTCTGGTACTCCGTCTGATGTGCTTGATAAAGGCTTTCTCTGACGAAACGTCGCATAAGTTGACATCCGTTACCTCTTATACTAAAACATTTATGTGAAAAACACATTTGTTGAGTATATACTGTGATTTGTGTTGATTCCTGGCTCACTGTATTATTTATTTATTAAATTTTTGCAAATCTACATAAGGTGTGCAGTGGATATTATACTTTCTATAGGACATTCCAAACAGAACCTCCAATGCTGATGTGAATCAGGCCCTAGCTGCTATAGCATGCTTTTCACCTATTTCCTCTTCTAGAGGTGTTTTTGCTTAGAATTACTAAGTACACCCTGATAATAACAGCTCTGTTATGTAAGGCCCGGTTCGCATCTATCTTAGTTGGAGAATCCATCAGGAGCTTCCATAGTAGATTCTGTAAATAAAAATGACGGAAAAAATCGTGCACCATTCTGTGCTATTATTTCTATTCAAATGACAGACACTATGACGGAAACCTGATGGCTCCATTGTAGTCAATAGGGTTTGTCAGGTGCTATTAGTGCCCATTGTGAAACGGACCCAGTGCTGCCGTTATGTTTCACAGAACAGAAAAGCAGAAATAATGATGTAGATGTGAACCAGGCCTAATAGGGAGGCGATTACATAAGCTGAAATAAATATGACGATCTTCATTTCACAGAAGTATAAGTAAATGTAAAACACCGCTGCAGAAGTCTGCAGATAAATGTGTTTAGTTCACATGGATTAAAATTCTTCACGTCAGAATTCTCACCTACTATCAGTGTGAAAATTAATAATGAAATTTGGTTGCAGCATTAACACCACAGCTTTTTTAGTAGAAAGGAGACTAGAAGTGATATATGATATTTATACTGTAACATCATGTAATATTATATATAAGTAACATGACTTGATTTTGTATTGATTATAATATGATATATTGATCATATGGGATATGCTGGTGGTATGTAAGGTGTATAATGGAAGATGTGGACAAACTGGCTTGTAAGTATTATTAGGACTATGGAGATTTGTAGGGTAACATGGAGTTAACAGATGAGGATTAAGCTAAATCAATCTATGGGCCAAATAATATTCTGCCCTCTTATTTAGTTACAGACTTAAAATGCAAAGTTTCTGTGATTTCAGTCATGTTTGTTTTTTTCCTTGTACCAATCTTGAATCATGAGCATGTGTATGGGATGTACTTGGTACGATCAGGCCTGGCTTTGGAGTGAGTTCACATGTGGAGATTCTAGTTCTATAGGAAAAATCTGCCATTACATTTCCATTAATCCCACTGCCCCATGGAATCTTTGGTGCATTTTATGGTTATTTTAAATCACAGCTTGCGCCATATGTTGCATTTATAAAATTTGTAATTTTTACTATAGGGATTGTATCATTCCATAACTTTTAGATCTGAGGTTGGCTCATAGCTTGCTATGAGGCGACTTCAGATAGCTCAAAGATGGCTGTGCTTGTGCAGTTTCCCCCATTCACTTCCATAGAAGTTCTGAATGCAGCCAAGTGAGTATGCTAGGTTATACTCAGGACTCGCATAGAAATGAGAAGTGTAAACCCTTTTACATAGTTAAGTGGGAAGAGGAACTGGCATGCTCCTTTACTTGGCAGGAGTGGCTATCAGCCTCTGTCTCAGTAACCAGCCACTCCAGATGTATCAACCATTTGGAACTCATGAAAAAATTTATCTTCGTTGGTACCTAAGTCCTACCCGCCTAGCTCATTTTTCGTCATCACAGTCCAGGCTTTGTTGGAGAGGTTGCGGCAGGGAGGGTACCTTGCTCCATATGTGGTGGAGTTGCCCAGCAATTCAGACCCTCTGGCTCAATGTTAACAATTTAATAAGCAAAGTAGTTCCCTTTCAGCTAAAACTGGACCCCTCCTTGGCAATCTTGGATATTTCCATGCAAGATTTCCCCACCCAATTCAGAACAGTGCTTCAACACATACTAGTCGCAGCGAGACTTTCAATAGCATTACACTGGAAATCCCTGCTTCCCCCAACCATAGAAAAATGAATTAACTTCCATTATAGATGTGAAACGTCTCTTATAGTACCTCCACACCTGGTCACCAAAATAATAAATAAATGGGAGTATTGGAGGAGATCTAACTACTTTAAATGATGTTTAATTAAGGTTAACCTCGAGTTCCTCCAAATAAATTCAGATTCTATTGGGCCATATAGATTATAAATACCTATATTATCTTATAACTGCTTATACTATCAATAACCGTTGGGTTCCTGTTCTCTCTCTATCCTAATGTACCTAATCGATACCCTGAAACTGTAACTCCTTGTTTATTTCTTTTTAGACCATGACACCCTGCTATGTTGTAGTTGTATCACTGTGTTAACAATTGTTTTATTGTTTAAAGTCTGATGCTTGAGCTGGTTGAGCTCATTCCCCCTTTGTTGTATGTATGTTTCCCCCTCTCCAATCCGCATTTAAGAAATACCAATAAAAATCTCTTGGTTTAAAAAAAAATAAATGAGAAGTGCACAAGCAGGGCCATGGCTGCATTCTCTGAGGCTTGTAACAAGCTATGAGCTGGTCTCAAGCCTGGAAAACACAAGATGTGAAACCCCCTTTAACTTCACAGCTGACATGGCACAAAAATGCATGTAATACTCCAGGGCGACAGTGCTTGAAGGGGTATTCTAGCTACTTACCACTTCTGACATTTTTTTATGATATACACGGTGGCGGAACTGCAGCAGTAGCAGCCATAGTGGCTGCTATGGGGCCTGGTGTCACTACGGTGCCTGGCCAGCAATGAACAACAACTTAATGCTCACTGCCGGCCAGGTCCTGTCATAGCATCCTGTCGCCTGTCACTAAGATGCCAATCCAATCAGTGTCGCAACCGGACGGCCCTCTAGTGACAGGAGACGAGATATTATTACAGGGCCTGGCCGGAAGTGAACAGTAGGTTACCGTAACTTACGGTTCACTGCCAGCTGGGCTTTGCCATAAGATGCCTTCACCTGGTGCTACCTGCTGAGTTTCATACCTGGCCAGCAATGAACAATAACTTAATGTTCACTGCCAGCCAAGCCCTAGCAGAGACGAGTGCCACTGGCACTCTGCCCCACTATTCGGCAAAGTAGGTCTTAGGCTCACTCGGGGAAGCCGGCCTGCGGCTTAACATGGGGATATGGGTACAGGTGAGTTTATTTTTTCCTTTAAAACTAATGGGATCCTAAATACCTAGCTAGCTGGGGCCTATCTACCACCTACTTAGCAGTGGCCTAGCTACCTGGGGCCTTTCTACCTACCAAATTGGATAATAACTACCTGGGGCCTGCCTACCTATCTACCACCTACTTATCTTCCTGGGGTCTATCTACTTACCTAACTTGGGCCTACCTACCACCTACCTAACTGGCACATACCTACCTGGGACCTACATACCTAACTGGGGCCTACCTACCTATCTGGGGCCTACCTGGGACCGACCTACTTACCTGGGACCTATCTATCTACCTAATTGGGGCCTACCTTCCTGGGGCTTGCCAACCACCCTTTCTGAAGCCTACAAACCTAGGGCCTACCTACCTACCTGGGGGTCTACCAACCTATCTAAAGGGCTCTACCTACCTATCTACCTACCTCCCTGGGACCTTTCCTACCTACCTACCTTGTAATATGATTCTGAGAGGTACAGGCTATAGCTGTAGCACAACCTCTAGGGGTATAGTCATCTGTTTTTCCCCACCCATTTAGGAGATGTTGCCTTTAAACTAAGGCCTGTACCTGCTCTTCCACCCATAGGAAGTTTGTACAGAGGTGGGAGACCATGAGGGAGGTGGTGGAAAAGTCAAGATACTAAGATATTTATGTGCAAATTCTGCAGGAACGAGTGGTGCCAAGAAGTCATCATGGAGGTCTGAATCGGATGTACAAGAAAAGCGAAACGAAACAACTCATCAGAGAAGATGTCATCTGTGAGTCCTTGGTGGTATCTACCACTATATGGGTATTGTATGATGATAATATACAGTCTGCAGACCCTGTGTACAACTGGTATCTACCACAATATGGTCACTATGTTGTGGTAATATTGGTCTTTGTACATTGATCTTTATTCAGTAATAGTGTGGGGACATTATGCAGTCACTAAATGGTGGCTATTTGTGGTCGTGTTCTGCTGGTACAATCAGATCCTTATGTAGTAGCATTATTGGTAATGTTGGTCTTGGTATAGTGGTATGTGTATGATTATAATATGTATGGTGAGGTATTTGCTCATTGTATTATCTAGTAACTACATGACTTATTAAGAGGTACTGGTAAATGTTTGTGGTTGGGGGAGAGGCTGGCGGGGAGTACCCAAAAGTTTGTTATGGGGCCCATGTTTCTCTAATTACACCCCTTGATGTGCCATAAATGTCTGAAAAATGCAGGTTCTACTTTTGGTATCTGCACCTACAGAATGTTGAGAACAAGGGTCCTCCAATCCTCGTCCCGTCAATTGAGATGGTCACTGCTGGAGGCAGAAGGAAAACGGAGAGGGGGCTCTCCACGTCTGCATGACTCTCCATTCTGTTGTATGGCAATTACAGAAATAGCCAAACATGCATTGTTAGTTAGTAAGACCTTGTGGTCACCAGTTCAATAACCCAACAAACTTGTCCATGATCATTTGTCTAACAACTTTAAAAAAATGTTTTCATTACTTTTTTAAATCTCATTAAGGGATTACAATTTTGAAACTTTATTTTATACTCAAAATGCATTAGCATACTCCTTGCTGTAAGGGCAACACTCAAGTTAAGTTCAGGCTAACTGAACAGACAGCTATAGAATTCTTTGTCCACCTACTGGTCTAACTGTATATGATTTCCCCAGTTTCTCATTGGTTCACTGTGTAGCTTGGTCAAAAAAGGTCATCTTTGATCATGTTGTGGTCACAAAAGATTTACATTGTCAAGAACAGAACTTCGTCCAATAATAGTTGTGATAAGGAAGCTTCTCAAAAAACATGGAGCCTTCCCTTCCCCCCCAATACTTCAGGAACTGCTGGGGACCTGCATCGTCCCTTGTCAATAGATGTTAAAGGGACCCTTCAGTCAGAAATGGGTATATGTTATTAAAATCAATATTCTTGGAAAACAATTTTATTTTTTCGAATTTTTGGTTATGTATTGTTTTTTTTTTTTAAATCCAGCAGTCATATGCTATTAAAATTAACATACATAATGAACTGAATGGCAGGGCAGAATAATCTCACTTCACTGTTGGTGCTGCTAAAAATGTTTATCTGCATGTATCCTCATTAAAAATAGTAGGTAATGATATAATTGTTGTTCTGTTGTACTCTGGACAGACCTAGATAAGGATTAGTTTAGATCGATAGGGCAATGACAAGCGCAATACCTGAAAGGATGAGATGTTAATCCTTCTCTGCACTGAAGGGGTTCCAGCATTCTTCACACTTATCAGGTCCTTCCTTTAACCTCTAAGCTTGGAAGAGAACAGTCAAGCCATTCTTACTAGATCGAATTGAAGTAATGTCGGCACCTCATCCATAAAAATAGGTACTTTTCATTATACGGGTGAGATGCGCGCCGAAATTACTGTAATCCACAGCTCTCATAGAAAACTATGGATTACGCCTCCTCTTCCCGCTCGCACAATATGATCGTGTTGTACGTGCGTGGAGATAAGTGAATAAGTGACATGTCAATTATTCGCTGCGAATACGCGCCGCGAGTAATGAATGTCAATGGGGCCAGCGGGCTGCCAGCCCCCACACGCCACGTACTGTACATCATGTGAACATGCCCTAATAGTTACATATTGCTCATCAATATATTATTTTTTTCATGTAGTGTCCCTTCAAGGGGTTAAGTATAATTTTTGGGGGTCTTTCTCGTCTTTGTCTTTATTTCTTTTTAATTGATGGACATGTTTTTTTCTCCAGATTTCTGTTAAACTATCCAAACATATTAAGTACATTGAAGGGGTATTCCCATCTTGGATATTTCCAACAGCATATCCTATCCTCACGGACCTGAATGTATCTGGAGAATGGGGGTCCCATTACAACCCATCCTCGTTCTTTCTGGTTCTGCATTGACTGCATATGTGTGGCTCTCTTCATTTGCTGTGATGGGAATTCCAATTACAGCATAGTAAATGTGCTATATATGCACGGCCCCGAGGATGACCCCACCACCCCCACCCCCCCATTCTTAGGAAAAGCTGTGGGTTCCCACAGATTTTTTTGACATTTAGTTATCCTGTGATATTTAATGTTGTTAAATGATAAAACATGGTAAAAGGAACAAATGGGTAAATTCCATATTGTATTACCAAGTATATCAGTGCCATTTAGCCTTCAGATTCCTTTTTCCTGTGAACTGTTGACATGATGGTCACATTATCACGCACTCTGAAAAACTGACCAGGAAAGCACCTGTATCCTTATGGAGGGAGGGGTAAATCAGTATAGATCAGGTGGTCTTCCTACACTCCATGATCCTATTTAGCCACAGTGACCTAGGTGATTTGGTAAGTGGCATAGACATAAGTTTGGTTCAAATAGTAAGGGGGACCAATTTCCCCTCCCTTTCCCTTTCTTCCTTTCCGCTCCCCTCCTCTCCCTTCCTCTTCTTACAGTGAAGCGGCCCCCTCTAATCCAGATAGGAGGTGTGGGGGAGTGCCGCGAGTGCACCCAGCGGTTCCGGGCTGAGCCCATATGCCAAACACTTTTGGTGAAATCCATAAGGTTATTAGTGGCTCTCGTGATACTAAGTTTTACGATTCCCTGCACGGTTAAAACTGTCATAGTTATGTAGAAATTTAATAGAAGTGAAAGTCAGACGCATATTTAAATTTACCTATTACAGGCGCCACAACATTCTATGGTGATTCTAATATATAGTATCAGATTATATACATCTATGCTATTTGACAACACAGTAAGTATTTTGTTGTCACTGTTGTTAACTTAATACTACAGTTTGATAATTACTGAAGTTCAGAGCCAAACTGGGACTAAAAAGCACTGAATGAAAGCAATGAAGCCAAACCAGTCCACCTACAATATTCCCCCCCCCCCCTAAATGGAAATAAAAGCATTGTGCAATGCAACAAATTTCACTTAACCCTCCATTCATCCCCCCGTCACTACTTCATTAACTTTGTAATACACACAACAGAATGAGGCAAATAAAATAAACCAATCTCACTGTACTACTAGATATCACTTATGCCACATACTGTACCCCAAAATGTATTTTATTGCATACGACACACCAGAAATGACATCACTCACTGTACCCCAGAAACTAATTATATTAAACATGATAGCCACGGAAATTAAGGGCGGCATGCATGATTTTTGTCGCCCAGGCGACAATTTTTATGTGCATAATAATAGCCTAAAATGCTCCTGATTTGTAAACCCGCTCTACAGTGGGTCATTAATCAGGTGCATCCTAGCACTAGGGCGCCATTTCTGGCTCAGGTAAACCACATTGAAAGTGCTCTACCTGTTCCAGCAGTAATGCGCCTAGAAATGCTGTAATGAAGCTATAAATCTATACCTTCATACAGTTCTAGAGCACCCCACCACATGGAACAGGGCTGCGCTGGATATCCCAACACGCCAACGCCAGTTTCTTGGTCTATTTTGCGCCAAAACCACTTTTGATGCCATATTATTGTTGTAAATGAACTGTCATACACCAAAACTAGGCGCATTATATGCCGGGCACGACACTTTGTAATGCGCCTAACTATGGTGGGCTGTGCGCCCGCATCGCACAATGCCCCTCCATCGGGCAATGCGCCTAGATAGGCGTATTACATATCTCACCAATGATATACTATGAGCCATGAGTTGCGCAATTCGCGATTCGCCTTTTTAGGCACATTAAGTTTTCAATACAAGGTATACCTGACGATAGTTTTTGGAAAGAATTGGACTTTCAGGCACACTTTAATGCGCCTAAAACTGGCATGGATACGACACTTTTCTGACATGTCGCCCCATATATCTGCCGCAGCCCCGTTCATACATGTCACCCTATACTACTAACCTTAGAAATGAATTGCACATTGTTCTCAAGAAATAATATAATTCACTTATAGCTTCAGTACAACAATTGAGGTATACCACTTTCAAAGTGGTTTATCTGAGACAGAATTGTCGTGTTAGCGCTAGAATGTGCCTGATTTATGGCCTGCTGTAGAGCAGGTTCATAAATCAGGTGTATCCTATGCTATTATAATGCGCATGAAATTTGGCGTTTAAACAGCAAATTTCATACATATGGTCCAAAGTTTACAAATTTGATAAATTTGCTGTAGTGACTTACCGTATTCTCATGCTTTCATATGGATTATTTTTTATTGAAGTGGCTAAAAAGTGGAGGGGACCAGTCCCCTCCGTACGCCTCTAAAATTACGCCTATGGCAAGTGGAGTATGCTCATCAAGTTGTAGAACAGGCCCATTTCTTATAATGATCATTAGGAGCTCTGACAACAGATATGAAACAATAATTGCTGATAGGACAAGTTTGAATTTTATATTTATAAATAGAGATGGGCGAATTGATTCTAACGAAGTGGAATTCGTTTAGAATTTCAGGAAAACTTCGGTTCTGCACGAAATAGAAGTTTGGGGTAATTCGCGGGAACGAAGTGTGTTTTGCATTGCTAAAATGGCCGCAAGCACATGGCGTGACATGGGGGAGAGAACTCTGGGAGGAAGAAAGGAGGACCCTCAGTGACATGTGCAGACATCAAGCCAATCAGAGACCGGCGGGCTTCTGTGACGTCACAGCACTATAAGTAGGGATGGCACCCGCGCTTCTCACATTCCTCTCGTTGTGTCCTGACATTAGCGACTGCTGCAGAGATCTCACACAAAGGAAATTGATTTTAACAGCGATTTTGAGGGAGGGGGGGGGGGGGGTTGTCACTGCTTTTTTTAGAGACTGCTCCTCTTCCGTTATCATTTTGATTCAGTTTGTGGGGTATTGTAATTCAAGTCCAGGGTGGGTCTAATTCTGCCCCATATACATTTAATTCCATCTGGTCATTTCTGGAGTGCAATTTATATTCAAGGGTTAATTTAAGCGTGTTTGTGCTTTTATATTCAGTAAAATACACAGTGACTTTTTTTGTTTTTTGTTTTTTTTTTAAATCAAGAAAATGTTTATTAATTTTTCTAATAACAACTCTCACATGGATTTATACAGTAAGGTATCTCCAGAATTGTGGTCCAAAGCTTGTCAAAAGTAAACACGCAAGGAAGCATAGTTCACAAACTCCATAAGTAGATACTGACCCGCCAATAACAATTCTTATTAATAAACATAACACGTGAATGCAGAATTTTAAAACTCAGACTCAAATATTTAAATCAAATATTTAAATATCGGTGATGTTAAACAGGTATTAGGGCACAAAAGGATTGTTTCTTTCCCCTCCACTTTTTTTTAGTTTTTGGCTTTGCGGCCTGGCGCCCCTTGTGTTTGTCGTCCCTCACTTTATAGCTTTACTCAATTTGTAGCCGGCCTACGGGGGAACCCTCCCATTTGGTGTTTGAGATACGGTCGTATCCTTGAACCGTCTGCATAACAAATCCCACCCCCCCCCTGTATCTCCGATCCGTTATAAAAGGTTTCAATCAAAAATTCCTCCATGTTTGGAAAAAACTTTATTGTTTGTTGATCTCTTCTTACTGTGGATATTGCCAAATTATATAACTATTTTGGTAAACATGGTGTTTGACCATGTTAAGGATCACTGAGAACATAGTAGGTATCCTTGCTTTTAACCATTCAGGAAATAAGACACCTTTTGGCAGCCTTCATATAATGTGTCCAATGACCTTCAATTATCCTTTTTCCCAATATTTCTCTCCTCTCCTGTGTTGGTGTATTAAGTGGATGGTTTGATAGATTATGAAATAAACAGCTGGAATAAGGAATATACTTAAGGTGAGTATTATATTCTGTAATTATCTGTGGACTAAATGTTTTCATCTTATTGAGAAACTACTGGGCAATGGGACCATACAACCGTGCATGTAGGTTCTTTAGCAGGTTGAGAAATTTAGGGCAAAGCATAGATGGGTCTGGACACATAGGGTGAGGTGTTTTATGGTTGAAGCAAACTAAATGGGCTATATGGGCCAACCTTAAAATAGCGTGATCTCTCCATTGATTCGTTTCTTTATGACTTTCCTGATTCTTTTGGGTTCCACCTCAAAAGGATGCTTCTGCAAATGTTAGGTCAGGGACTGTACCATTCCAACCTCCAAAATAACTGGCTCGCGCAATCACCTCGTTTTCATTGTGGCACACGTAGCCCCCGCGTAAAGTTTGGATAGAGTGTGATTAGTACCAAGGGCCCCCCAACAGCAAACTAAAAACTTAGTATTTGTTCCCAATTTCTTGAGGAGGTACCCAATCCTATTCCTAGAATGCTAATTTGATTTATATGCAAACGTTTGGGATCCGCCTGAAAATTAGAGCTACTGGAGCTCCCTAAATGTGAGTAATACTATGTTCCTGTTGATTAATTAGTTGCCATTAACTATGTATAAAATTCCCCTTTCTACTCAATTGTGTTAGAAGCTCTTGTTCCTATCCCGGAGGGAACCGCCGGATGTCCCCACATGACATGTAACTACTGACTGTATGGGAGGTTGAAGAGTTTCCTGGACGCCCTCTTCCATCACCAAGGTACTGATTTGTGTCTTCATTAATGAACTAGGTTTGGCGGGCATAAACCCCGGTTATAATTACACAGTGATTTTTAAACGCCACAGACTGTAATCTTATTTTTTCCCTGGTAGATTTCTGGAGCGGCAATTTGTATTCAAGGGTTAATTATGCGTGTTTGTGATCTTTATTATTCTGTAAAATACACTGTGTTTTTATATACACAGTCGAGTAAATTCTATTACTGGGATTTCAGAAGCGCATTTTATATACATACAGGTTACAACAAGGGCTCTGGTTAGTCGGTTCATTGGAGTCATACCACAGGGTGTGGTATTTATCCATCATACAGGATATCTTCAATTAAACAGAGTCTGTAACAATTTTGAACAACAGTATGTTAGTGAGATGGTGGCAGGTCTTCTACCTGAGACGTGGCAGTGAGCAATAACATTCCTGGAGCAGGGCCCCAGTCGCAGGAATCATTAAGGGGACGTTGCACGCGGGTCACTTCTGTGGGCCAGAAAAACTGACAGGTGTCATGTAGGGGTGTGTGTTCGTCAGCAACCCAAGGGTTACTTGATTTGTTGAGTAGGTCAACTTCAACCTTCTTCCCAGATGGACATATCGACAACCCCAGCCAAGGACGTTGTTGGTATTCGGTCAGATACACACTCTCTTAGTTGGCAATGCCCAGGAAAACAGGTCAGGCGGCTCTTCACCTGTCCCTATAACCCGACCTCTGTCCTCGTTCGGGGTCCCTCAGCCAGAGATATAGTTATGGGGTTGGGGCATCCAGCACCACTATACAGCGGAGGACAAAAACAATTGAGGACAGTCAGCAGGCTACTTGGCCAAAGAAGGGGTGCGGCAGGACATCCCCCTGCTTCTCATGAGTTATTGATAGTGGAGAGGTGGCATGGGAGGATTTTTTTTGGCGAGGCGGTCAGCCTACTGTTACCCAAGGGGACCGTGAGGATGTGGGGGAACGCAGTGACGATCAATCATGAAGTATTAACGTGGTGGGTTTGGAATCTAGTTTCTTGAGTCTAACACCAGTTTGTTCAAAAATGCAGGCGTATGGAAATGTTGTCACGGTCTCAGTAGTGGATCCACTGGACCTACCGCAAGTGATGGCGGTAAAGCAAACACCAGGGAGCGGAATCTAAAGGTAGAGCACGCCGCACACTAAAGCGGGATGGACTTGCTGCGGCGGGAGTCTCGAGGGTCGCTACCCCCTGGAAGTGACTTGCTTGCCGGAGGGAGGTCCGAGGTCACTAGCATGGTACAGGGAATTCGTCAGGCGGGCTCGTAATGGGGACAGGCAGAAAGGTCAGGGGAAAGCAGATATGGTTCGAGGTCGTGGACAGGCAGAAGTGTTCAGCGGCAGGCGGCAAGGGATTCGGGTCGTAGGCACGGAGGGCCAAAGGTTCGGTACACGGTATTAGGAACAAGGCTTAGGGAAACGGCTTTCTCAATAGGCTAATTGCATAAAAAAGATCCGGCAAGGGCCACCAGGAAAGAGGCTGGCTAAAATTGGGGCAGTGACCGGCGAATTATACCAATTCACCGATGCACTGCGACCCCTTAAATTTAACACTGCCGGCAGCGCGCGCGCATAGGGGAGTGGGGACCCTCGCGGCCTACGGAACAAGTGCTTGCACCAGAAAGCCGTGGTCGAGTAAGGTCGGGATTGTGGGACAAGGCACACGGCAGGGACCGAAGCGCCTGGACCCCGACCAATGTGGGTGAAGGCGCCTGCTGGGCAAGGGGCACGGGTTGCACCTGGCGACGTTGGGAGAGGGTGTCGCAGGGGCATACGTGACAGCTAACCACCCCCCCCTCTTGACCCCCTCCCCTCCTTCTGGCCTGAAGGAAACTCCGGATAACATTCTGGTCACAGGATTTTGTTCCTCTGGTTCCCAGGGACCTTTCCTTCGGGGCCAAATCCTTCCAGTCCAATGCTGGGAACAAGGCGCGCTTTCATCTGATTGTTTTAATGTCCAGTAAATTTTCCTTTATAGTAAAAGCATGGTGGCGTCAGCTCCGGAGTGGGGGAAATCTTTCCGAGAGAAAAAGATTTAGGCATGGAACCGGCTTCAGGGAAGATAGTCATGGAAGGAGGTTCCAGGAACCTCATGTGGGAGGCAGGTGCGAGCTTGTAGGCCCAACTGAGTTTAGGCATTTCAGAACCTCGAAGGTCCACAGAACGGAGACCTAAGCTTTAAAAACCAGGGAATCTTGAGGCGGATTTACTATTGAACGGACAAAACCCCAACCTTGTTCACCAGAGAGGAGAAGGATGGGAGGAGGTCTTCGCTTCTGTCAGTTGGATCGTGTTACGAGCGGAAGCCTGTGAGTAGAGGATTGGCGTTTTCTGGTTTCCAAAAATTGGCGGTTAGGTTCTGACTAATTCTTTCACAGGCCGGGGGCCTCCGAGGGCACGGAACGAGGGGGGAGGGGTGGGCGGGGAGGATTGGTTGCCGTAGGACACATGAAAAAGGGGACTGGGCTTCCGGCAGACTGGAGGTCTAACGAAATTATAAAGGAAAATTATGCCCAGGGTAAAAGATTAGCCCAGTCGTCCTGACGAGCAGAAACAAAGTTGCCGCCAGATAGGCGCCCAGTATCTGGATTACCCTCTCCACCTGCCGTTGGACTTAGGGCTTGATAAGGCTGAGGAGAAAAACTCCAATTTTACTCTGTAGGCTGGTTACAGAGGGAGCGCCAGAACCTCGAAAAACAAATAATTTGAAAAACCCCCCGATCAGAGAACAATATGGCGGGGAGCCATGTAGACGAAAAAATATGCTGGAAAAAATTGTGGCCAAAAAGAGGGGCAGAGGGTGGACCAGGGCAGAGGGAACCGGAAATTGGACCATTTTAGAAAAAATGATCTGTGACTACCCCAGTTCACGGTAATTACAGATGGAAAGGCGGGAGGGTCCGTATTTAAAATCCATGCGCCACGTGGTTCCAGGGGACATTCTGGGAATAGGGGCAGTGGTGCAGCAGACAAGCCGGCCTTGAGAATGGGAGGACTTGTTGCGGGGGGGCACACGAGGTGCCGACTCCACAAATTCACGAAAGGTCTTTGGCAGGGTTGGGCCACAATTAGATACGGAAGGATAAAGAAGACAGATTCTTCATCCGGGTGTCCTGACACTTGAGAGCATTTCCCCAATGTAGTATTTTCTTTCGTAGTAGGCCGGGACACATAAGCTTGCCCAGGAGATGGGAATAGCTTGCATAATTTATGTTGGGCGAGCAGAGAATTAGACCTTCTCGGGGGTGATGAATTATGGCGTTGGGTGTGGTTTGTTCTCCCTAACCACGTCAGAGGGCACGGGAGAGGGGCCAATCGGCATTGACGGTTTTTCTCCGTGGGTGAAATTGGAATAAGAAAGCTTTAAACATGAAAATGGAAATTGAGGGGGGACCCATGTGCCTGGCGCGGGTTTAGACGCTGGGCGTTCTGGAGGTATAGGAGGTTCGTGTGGTCAGTGTATAATATTGACAGGTGTCGAGCCCCATCCCAAGAAAGGGGATTGGCGCCATTCTTCTAGGGGCTAGGATTGAGATGGCCAGCAATTCTTGGTTCCGATTAGGAGATTTCTTCCATGCAGGACGAAAAACGGATTTTTGAGAAAAAAAACGCTTGTGAGGGTCTTGCCTTTGGGGCCCCTTTTGAGAAAGTACAGCTCCGGCTACCCACCCGAGGAGGCTCGACTTAAAGGAAGTAGGGTTTTTTTCTGTGTTACAAGTCGTGAGAGTTACTGGGGGCGGAGGCGAATGCAGAATTTTTCAGCTTGAGGAAAAAGCTTTTCCGCTGCTGGTGCGCCACAACCTAGAGATTTACTGCCTTTTTTGGTTACATGCCACAATAGGAGACACCAGTGGAAGAGAAGTGCCGGCACAAAAAAACTGTCCTATAAATAGATGGGCGAAAGCCCAGGAATCTTTGTTATAGGGCTCGGTGGCTCACGGGTCTTGGCCACTGGAGAAACTGGCAGACAATTTGGCCAGGATCCTCTGAGGGGCCCCTGGTCCGAAAATATAATTTAGCATGAGGGAACGGGAAGGCTTTGCTGATGGAAAAACAACAAAACATTTTTCGGTTTGGGGTAGAGGCGGTTAGCCTCAAACACTGAAGGGGCATGAACGTACACTGGCTGACATGGATTTCAAGGATCGGGGGAAATAAATTTAGGGAGGTCGTCCAGATAGACAAACGACATCAGGGATTACAGGAGGTCCCTGGGAATATGTTCGTTGACGGAACTTCCTGGAAACTGCAGGAGCGTTTGCAAAGGGACCAAAGGACCATGTCCAAGGTTATCGATGTTGCCCATCATGGAGTGTATGAAGGGGGGTCCGTCTTCCATCTTGTCTCTCTCGAATATGAATCAGGTTTATAGGCTACACGTAGGTTTGGAGGAAAATCTTGGCTCGCGGAGGCCGGGTCAAAATAGCTCGGTAATCACGGCCAAGTGGTTTCGATTCATTTTGGTGATTTTGTTGAGACCACGGTAATAGAAACATGGCGACACCCAGGGATCCATTCCTACTTTGTACGAAAAAGAAACCCGGCACCATCAGAGAGGAGGGAATTAGGAATTAACCCCAATCTGGAGAATTCATACATTGATGTAGGCGGACATTGCCAAGGGACTCCGGCACAGACAGTGGGTAGACCCTTGCCCCGTGGAGGAGATGTTTGGGCAGAAGGTCAATAGGGCAGTCATTAAGGGACGATGGGAGAGATGCGGGACTGGGCTTGTTTCTCGGAGAAGACAAAACAGCATTTACTTCTTGTATATGAGCGGGAAAGACCCGCTAGAAGGCCTTGGGGACGAGGTGGGGACCCAACAGGATGAAAGCGTTAAGCACCGGGCGAGGCGTAGCCACAAAACATCGAGGGGGGACCGACATTTCTGGTTCACCATCGCAGGGACTTCGCCATCTGCCAGTTTAAGTTTCCGTAGAATGGCGTTGCTGCCATGGGATGGGCCCAGAAAGGATGGGGGACGAGGAAGACCGGATGGTAAAACAACCGTAAACCCAAAAGTTCTCCTTATGAAAGTGCCTCCAATGAAAGGGACAACCGGGCTCAGTTACCCGGTACCAGGAAATGGATACGATGAGGATTATCCCCCACTGAGGAGGAGTTGGGCCCAGAGGTTTCTCCAAGCTGGGAACCACAAGGGGAGATTGTGTTGAGGGACAACAGGGCAGGCGTCCAAGAAATTTCCAGCCGAACCAGAGTCCAAGAACGCTGAAGGCTTGAAAGTGGATCCCAAGTTTCAGAGCTGACCAGAAACACGGGTATGTTCAGACGAGGAAACGATGAAAAAATGCACAACCCTAGGGACGCCTCTTCCCACGTAGCTAGCTAGGTGTGCTCATTCTCACGGGACACACGTGAACGGAGCAAGGCCAAAACCCCTGAGGAGGATGTTCACAGGGCCTGCCGCGAGTTAGAGACACTGGTTATACTTACGCCCGTCGGGTCAAGTTCAGTGGGAGTCAGGTGGGGCTTCCTATTCACTTGTATGGCCTCTTACCACGGCTGCGGGAAGGAGGGCACGGTGGTGGCCGAAGGAAAACTACGGCGCAGGACTGGGGAGGGGCGGACCGGTTTCAGACGGTTCCTGCTCCTGGCGGAGCTCCTCACGTCTCTCGGATAACGCGGATTTCAATCCTGTGTTGCCCTGATTGGATGAGATCCACATAATTGAAGATGGCGGGATCCTGGGTGGAGAGGGCATCTTTAATCTGGCTGGAGAGGCATTTCGTGATGTGGGTACAATTGCAGCTCGTTCCAAGCCAAACTCCGATGCTAGGTTTTCGGAAATTGCCACGGAGTAGTCACCTACGGAGAGTTTCCCTTGCTGCAAGTTCAACCAGGCGGTTTTCAGGAGGACGAAGGCGGGCAGGCTTTTCGAAGGAACAATGTTGTCTATCTCACTGTAGGAAAGTAGCAGGTCCGACAGTGACCGGATCGCCTCGGTCCCAGAGTGGAGTCGCCAGGCCAGGGCTTTTCCAGAGAGAAAAAAGTCCACGAAGGCCACTTTGGATCTTTCCAAAGGGAAACTGACCAGCCATTATTTCCCCACGTGACGGGAGCACTGGGTGATGAAGCCCCTGCAGGCCTTTGGGTCCCCGTCAAACTTTGTCGGCATGGACAACCGGAGTTTAGGACCGACTGGAGCGACAACCACGGGAGAGACCACTGTAGCCGACTGCTGCTGCTGAGTGGTGATGAACTGCCGCATCATCGTGGAGAGCTGATCGAGCTGCTGCACTTGCTGCGCGATCTGTTTCGACTGCTTGACCACGACGGTGGTGATGTTGGCGATGCTTGGTAAAGACAACTTGGCGGGATCCATGGCCGGATCTTACTGTCACGGTCTGCAGTAGTGGATCCACTGGACCACCGCAAGCGATGGTGTAAGCCACGCTAGGGAGCGGAATCTAAGTAGGTCCCGGTATTCACCAGAGCCCGCCTCAAAGCGGGATGGACTTGCTGCGGCGGGAGTCTACCAGGTCGCTACCCCTGACGTGACTTGCTTGTGGAGGCCACCGAGGTATAGCGTGGTACAGAATCGTCAGGCGGGCTCGTAGTCGGGGACAGGCAGAAGGTCAGGGCAAGCAGCTATGGTTCGAGGTCGTGGACAGGCAGAAGGTTAGGGCAGACGGCAAGATTCGTGGTCGAAGGACGGAGGCAACGGTTCGGTACACGGTAATCAGAACAAGGCTTAGGAACGCTTTCTCAATAGACTAATGGCACTAAAGATCCGGCAAGGTCACTAGGAAGAGGCTGGCTTAAATAGGGGCAGTGACCGGCAATAACCAATTACCGGTGCACTGGCCCTTCAAATTTAACACTGCCGGCGCGGTCGGGTAAGTGACTTGTGGGACAGACGGGGACCGAGCGCGGCTGCGACCCGACATGTGGGTCGCAGCGCTGCTCGGCAGCGGGGCCAGGATGCGCCTGCGACCATAACTACAGGGAATGTTTTAGGTGCTTATTTTGTATTCTGTGCCATTGTTGATGGAATTCAGTACAAAGCTGGAACGAGACAGAAAAAAAAGAAGCAAATGCTGAAAAACTGGCTTTGTATGAACTTCTTCAGTATAAGAATGTGAATCGTATCTCCAACTTACAGAAACTACAAGAAAAATACAAGTCCTTCTGGAGGCCCTCCCCTGTTACCGGTGGTACAAATTATATCCAAATTACATCCACACAGATTTCAAGTGCTTTAAGAAAGCAAGTTGATAAACGTTCATTTGTTCAGGAACAGATAACACAAATGATAAAGGAAAAGTTTGCTGAACTTATATCTAGGTGTCCAGATTTTGGAAAAGGCTCCTCACACAACCGCCTCCAAGACTATAAAATAAATAACAATAATAATCTTTAGAGCCTATAGAGCTTTTCCTTCAGCCTCGTCTGTCGTGCACCATACCTCTTGCCTCCGTCCCTTGACCACGAACCATTGCCACCTGTCCTGACCTTACCGCCTGTCCCCAACTCCGAGTTTGCCTTATGATTTTGTACCACGCTACACCTCGGCTGCCACCGCAAGCACGTCAGGTCAGGGGTAGCAACCTGGTAGACTCCCGCTGCAGCAAGTCCATCCCGCTTTGCGGCGGGCTCTGGTGAAAACCGGTACCTACTTAGAGTCCGCTCCCTGGTGTGGCTATTGCCATCACTTGCGGTGGTCCAGTGGATCCACTACTGCTGACCGTGACAACATGAAGCAGTGGAATGACGTTATTCATCCCATAGTCCTGGCGACTGACACATAACGTTTCCGCATTAAAGGGCCTGAGCAAACGGCAGGTGTCACGCATGAGCTGCCACTGGCCAACATTAAAATTACACAGGGGTGTACTCCTGTCCGCTTGGATCATCAATAAATCATTAATTTCCTTTCTCTGTTCATAGAGTTGTTCCAACATATGGAAACGTCACATATCAGCCTATGTTGGGGGACGCCGGTCTACGGCTGCAGCTTAAGGAGGGAGTGCTTGGCTGTGTAAGAATGGCTGAAGTGCATGTAAAGTATCCTGGCCATTTTTAGAATGTCTTGCAGATGGGTGTAAGACTTGAACAACCAGATTGAACATGTATGCCATGCAGGGAGCATGGCTCAGCCCTCCTCCTAGGCAGCGTGGACACCATGTTCTTTCCATCATCTTTCACAACGGTTCTAATTTTTAGTTGTCACGGAGAAAGCCACAAATCAACGTCATCTTGCATGATCCGGAGCATTTCCTCCCGTGTGTGACTTAGTTCTCCCAGGGGAATACTCCTGTCCAATTGGATCACCTGTTGGCCTGACCTTTGACTACGAGTTTCGTCTTACGATTCGGTACCTCGCTGCGCCTCGGCTGCTACGGCAAGCTAGTCGCGCCAGGGGTAGCGACCTGGTAGGACTCCCCCCGCAGAAAGTCCATCCTGCCTTGCGGCGGGCTCTGGCGGAAACCAGGACCTACTTAGACCCTGCTCCCTGGCGTGGCCACTACCACCGCTTGCGGTGGTCCAGAGTAGCCACTACCTGTGTCATTACAATGGCAGAAGTGAATGCCAAGTTTCCTGGCCAGTTTTTTGAATGGTGCAGAGTCCACCACTTGAAAAGGGAGGAACTGCAGTACCACCAACTTGGACAGGAGCACGGTCAGCTTCTGCACTTAGGGATGGCTAGACACATACTGCTGTCTCTTGGCAATCGTCTCGTGAACAACTGCTAGAACCATGAGTGCCGAGGAGCAGGAGTATCTGGACCGGTAGATGAGGTAATAGACAGGGAGAGGTGGTGAAGCCTTGACTGCCTGAAATGGGTGCTGCTGCTGTTGGGACAGGATGGACCACCACATCTGAAACACGTATGGTGACACTGCATGATGTTGATGCAGGGCCGTGGTGCCAATATTAGGTTTCTGGTCACGCTTTAATTTCTGCCCACAGATTCTACATATAGTTATGTTCGCCTCCTCTGGTGTCTCATCAAAAAATTGGCACACCGTCGAGTAGGTGATTTTACCACCAAAGCTCCGCACTGACTGACTGTTACCGCCGCTGAGCGAGTGAGCCCCTGTGCCACTACTTTCTGGGACCTACAAAGTGGGTGGTCTAAATCGTGGCTGTTTGGCTCCCAACCTCTCACTGCTGCTAGCCTGCTGACTCCCGGCCACACTACCGACTTACGTTCTGCGCCACTGCCTGACACACAAGCTGCCGCTCTCTTCTCCCAATGATAATGATGAAGCCCTTGTACACCATTGGTCTGGGTCAGCTCATAGCATCACATGGCTTTCAAAACCACCAGTATGCTGGTGACACCCAACTTTACATCTCTGGCTCAGACATTAACTCTCTACTGTCCAAGATCCCAGATTGTCTGTCGTCCAAATCCTCCTTCTTCTCCTCCCGTCTCCTAAAACTTAACGTAGAGAAAACGGAATGCTTCCAGGGCCGGGACAATGGGTAGTCAAGGGTAAGCGACCGTGTAGGGCACCAATTCATACCAGGGAGAAAAGGGGGCACAAGGAGGCATGGAGTGGGCTGAATTTTCCATTTGGGGGGCACTTTATGCCTTGTTTAACTAGGGCACCTTACCTTGTCCCAGCCATGCTTGCTTCACCAGGCTCCAAAGTGTGATCGGCTACATCGATTAGTGTTTGCCTGTCACCGCCGTCCACCTCAAACGTGTGCTGTACAAAGCCTGACCACTCACAACATAACCCCCCATTGCAACTCTCCTCATCACTATTTCCCCGCTTCTGCAAGAAGCAGCGGATGTCTTCCCCACCTCTTTGCTGCCCACTGTCCTCAAATAGTTCATCCTCGCTGTATAGTGGTACAGAGGCCACAGCACATAGTAGTTCTCTGGCTGTGGGAAGCGAATGGGGCAGAGTGGGTTGAGGACAGGTGAGAGCCCCTCACCTGCTCCTGTGCCATGCCAACAAGGAGTTGTGTGTGACAAACCCACCGACTCTTGGCTAGGGTTGTCAGATGTCATCTGGGAGAAAGTGTATGACCTAGTGTGTGGTCAATACATGGCCGCTAGATGACACCATAAACTTTGGCTTCGCAGGGTGACCCCTGCTGTGACGTCCCCTTACTGTGCTACGACCTGTGGTGGCTCCAGGAACCTACTATTGTGTTCTTTGATGCAATGGTAGGATCTTAGCCCTCAGCTTTTTTTTTCCAGCTGGCGCTGCCATGACTTTATCAGGCTACATTCCCTCTACAGTTTTTTTGTCAGTTTTGCCCCCGTATGATATCAGGGAATTGAAGAGTGAAGCGATTCTAAGAGCGGCGGCAGTCATCTGCGTGTCATACTAAAACACAATATTGTATGAAGACTAAACCAAGCTCCCTCTGCTTATTTAAGCATGGCACAATGTTCTACAGCACCCTACAGGCTCTCTGCAACCAGGAAATAGCTGTTTTTTAACACGATTTGTCCCAAAGTAATTCGGGACGAAAAGAATTTTGTAGGGAAATTCGGCGAGTCGGCTAATCGAATTTTTGAGAAATTCGCCCATCTATAATTATAAGCTCTTAATCAAACAAGGTTTCATAAGAAAAATGTAATATATCAAGATTTTTTCATTCCTCACTGTGTTCATTAAATTAGTGGTCTTTTTCAAATAAGCTGCTCATTAATAATGATAAAAAACCTTTACTCACCCATGAAGCTGCTGTTTTCCGGTGTTCAAGCGAAGAGCACTTAGGCCAGTGATTTGCTGCACTACCAAATGAGCGATGGACATGGCAACATTTGTAGAGGACTGATGCAGAACACTGAAGCAGTGGCAGCACAGAAGGCTTCAAAGGGGAACAAGGCTAGGGTCACCCTATAGGCCTCATGTAAGAAAACTCTAGGTCCAAGACTTTCTTTGTTGCCCATAGCAAGCCATCAGAGCTCCCCTTTCTTTTCTTACAATGCTCTGAAAAAATTAAAGGGGCGCTCTGATGGGTTGCTATGGGCAACAAAGAAAGTCTTGGACCTAGACAGTTTGCAAACATGTCCTCCTATGTTTTTAATAGACAGTATAAGTATTTTTTTTATCAAAACATATGCCTAAAAAAAGTATCAAAACATATATTTTTTATTGTGTACATCTATGGTTTTTTAACATACTAGTACGTGTCAAACACATGGGGGTATGTTGGCACAAATTTGTATCCGTTTTTTAACAAAAAGTCTACTTTTTTGTTAATAGGATGTTCTATATAATATGTATAACTTATACACTATTTTATATACATAATAATGTATACTTTTTTTGCAGGACAGAAAATCATATTAAACTACACTTTTGTAAACCTGAAAAAAACAGTATATGGATGCAAACTGAGTAAAATTTAGTCAAAAGTATGCTCTTTAGACCTTATGTTTGACCCATTATAGCCTATGGATACATCAAACTATATGTTCCACTACAGTTTTTTGGCATCGAAACGTATATATGTTTGACATAAGCCATAAACATACTGTGAACTGGTCCTTAATTTGTTTCTCACATTTTGTAACCCTTCTGACCCGCAGGCCATTTTTTATACTATTTTGAAACTTTATTATCTAGGCTTTTATATTAGCTGCTCTATTAGTTATAGGATAATATAAACTACTGATTTAAAATGATCACAGGTAGTGAATGGCTTAGGTCAAATGAAGATGTAAAACTTGATAATCCCAATAATTTTGAATTGGGCAATCAAGATGTTATTTAGCTCAGCATACCTTCAACATTTTACCTTGTAACTAATAGACAATACAAATACTTTCTTTATACCTCATAAGATTTAGGGCTTTTCTCTGCTAATAGCGGAGAAAAGCCATCCCCCGGCGGCCGTGTGCGCGGCACAAAAACCGGACAAATACCAGTTGGATAAACCGACCGGTATTTGTCCTGTGCCATGTAAACGGGCCCGTATAGTGCATATTTATGGGTTAGTGGCAGTATTTAAGTCTTATTTTTGCTCCTCATATAACTCCTCCTACTGACAACTCCTTTCCATCTAAAATGTCCAATAGATAGCTGCAATGGTCATATTTATTAATTTACTTATGTCAGTTTTTTTCCTTTCAACAACCCTGAGTGAGACACGATGAAAGAATTGGACTTCACCTTTAGCAGTCGCCTTTCCTGGGTCCAAACAGTGGCTCCCAGTACTTGAAGAGAACCTGTCACATAGGTTATGTCCCCCCTTGCTGAGGACAGCACAAGCTAGTGTCAGACCTGCTGTTTCCAGCGCTGTCCCTTATTCTGTAAGATGCTGCAGTTTTAGAGCATTTCATGCTCAAATCTTATTCATGAGCAGGTGTTAGCCCCACCCACCAAAGGCTAGCTCTGCCCACTGACAGTTATTCATATGTTTCTACCTATTCAAAGTAATAGGTTTATCAATTGACGTGGGCGTGGCTAGCCTCAGGTGGGCGGGGTATGAAAAAAACAGAATATTTGACTCTTTTCTGGCTGAAAACTGCAGATTTGAGCACTAAATACTCACATAGATTATGCACCCCCCTGGCTGAGAGCCGAACAAGCTAGTGACATACCTGCTGTTTCTAGCACTGTGTCCCTTAATCTGTAAGATGCAGAAGTTTTAGAGCATTTACCCCACAAATATGATTCATCAGTAGGTGTTAGCCCCGCCCACTAAAGGCTACCCACCCACTAACAAACAGTTAGGGGTATTTGACTTTTGGTTAAAATTTCAGGATGATCCTAAAGTTTCTTGAATTTTTTTTTAAATGAAGTAAATGAGATCATCTCTTAACTTTAAAGGCACGTGTCCAACTGTACAGTGTTTCAGTGTTTTTTGCCCAGCTTACTGATCTCTAATAAGGAACTAAATGGCAAAATTCACAACAGGTGTTTGATCCCTGAGGTACTCAATAAATTTAGAGTGGGTTTTTTGTTGTCAATCACTGATGTAACCTGGAGATTGTGCTTTGCAGTTTCCTACTCACCAGCTAACACCTCGGCACAGCCTATTTTTCAGAGCATATGTCTCTTCACCTGTCTTCATAATTGAGTAGATCCTGTAATTCATTCATTATAGGCTTGGTTGACATATGCATTGGAGGTTCTGTTTGGGAATTACGGAAAAAATAATGCACCAAGCAGTGCTATTTTTCCATCTAAGCAACAAGACTAGACTGGATCGTGGGAGGCATTGAATGTTATATATCTAGATTTTTCTAAAGCATTTGAAACTGTTCCACATAGAAGGTTGGTAAGTAAAATGAGAATGCTTGGACTGGAAGAAAATGTCTGCAAATGGGTAAGCATCTGGCTCAGTGATAGAAAACAAAGGGTGGTGGTTAATGGTACATACTCAGACTGGATCCCTGTTACTAGTGGGGTACCACAGGGCTCAGTATTGGGCCCTATCCTCTTTAATATTTTCACTAACGATCTTACACATGGCTTGCACAGTAGCATATCGATCTTTGCAGATGATACTAAGCTCTGTAAAGTAATCAACACAATAGAGGATAATGTGTTATTACAACGGGATCTGAATAAGTAGAAAGACTTGGCAGAGAAGTGGCAGATGAGGTTTAACACAGATAAATGAAAGGTTATGCACATGGGGAGGAAAATCCATTACATGATTACATGTTAAATGGAAAAACTCTAGGGTAATATGACTTGGAGAAGGATTTGGGAATCCTGGTGGACAGTAAATTTAATTGTAGCAGCCAGTGTCAGGCAGCAGCTGCCAAGGCAAACAGAATTATGGAGTGTATTAAAAGGGGCATAGATGCACATGATGAGAACATTATTCTCCCATTATACAAATCGCTGGTCAGACCACACATGGAATATTGTGTACAGTTTTTTGCACCAGTTCACAGGAAAGACATTGTAGAGCTTGAAAAGGTACAAAAGCAGGAAACAAAAATAATAAAAGGACTGGGTGGACTAATATACCCAGAAAGATTAGCAAGATTAGGGTTATTTAGAGAAAAGACGGTTTACGGGGGACAAAAATATGTTTAAAAATATTAAAGGTCAATAAAGAGATCTCTCTCAAGATCAATTTATACCCAGGACTATATCTAGAACAAAGGGACATCCACTACATCTAGAGGAAAGAAAATTTCTACATAAACATGGAAAAGAGATTCTTTACTGTTAGAGCAGTGAGACACTGGAACTCTCTGCCAGAGGAAATTGTGATAGTGAATTCACTAGGATTCTGGAGAAGGGGCATTGATCCAGGGATTTATTCTGATTGCGAGATTGGAGTCGTGCAAGAATTTTTTTCCATAAAATAAGGACAATTCTACCTCATGGGGGTTTTTGCTTTCCTCTGGATCAACAAGCTAGCATAATAGGCTGAACTGGATGGACTTCTGTCTTTTTTCGGCCTTACAAACTATGTAGCAAGCACCACGGCAGAAACCCGATGGACCCATTGTAATCAATAGGTTGTGTAAGGCGCAGTTGGTGTCTGTTCTGAAATAGATCTTTTTGTTTCTATTTTCACCTCTGCAATGGAGGCTCTGAATGCAACCTTCAAAGCAGATGTGAACCAGGCCTTACATGGCCATCTCACCATACAGCAGGAAATACTAGCAATAAGCCTGAAAACATGTTGTAGGGTCCATCGCAATCTATTGTATATATTGTATTGTGTATTACATTGTATTATAACCATTCACTTCTTATGTTCATATAAAGGAACAGCTAGATGTTACTATTGACGAAGTCTAATGACAGTATCCAGGGATGCCAAAATGCCAGTACTCCTGTCAGGGGCCCAGTGATATGTTAAAAAATATGAACTAATAGTGGGTTGGGGCCCCATTTGATTTGGCTGCATGGGGCCCTGAAACGGTTAATAGATGACTGATGGCCGCCCTGACAGTATCATACAAGCATATCACAAGCACATTTTTGTGCTCCTATTAAAATGTAGTGTCCTGCACAAATTTAATAACCCAAACTGACAGCATCATAACAGGGAAGCTGCAATGATGCATCATTAAACTTGCAGTTGGGTCAAGACACTCAGCTGTAATACGGGCCCAAAAATGTGCTAGTAATACGCTTGTACAAAACTGGCTTTTGGCTTTATTCACACTAGCATAAAGTTGTTCCTTCATGTCAAAATTCCAGACACCTTGCCATAATATGACCAGAAAAATGTGCTTGAAATTTGCTCATGTGAAACTGGTCTAAGGCTACAAATTAAACCTAATTTATACAATTGGCACTCCTTATGTTCTCTCTGCTACAGTGAAGGAAATAATTATTTGATCCCTTGCTGATTGTGTAAGTTTGCCCACTGACAAAGTCATGAATAGTCTAATTTTAAAGGTAGATTAATTTTAACATTGAGAGATAAAATATCAAAAATAAGATCCTGAAAATCACATTGTATAAATTATATAAATGTATTTGCATTTTGCAGTGAGAAATAAGTATTTCATCCCTTTGGCAAACAAGACTTAATACTTGGTGGCAAAATCCTTGTTGGCAAGCACAGCAGTCAGATGTTTTTTGTAGTTGATGATGAGGTTTGCGCACATGTCAGGAGGAATTTTGGTCCACTCCTCTCTAAATAATTAAGATTTAGAGGCCGTCGCTTGGTAACTCAGAGCTTCAACTCCCTTTATAAGTGTTCTAATGGATTAAGTTCTGGAGACTGGCTGGGCCACTCCAAGATCAAAATGTGCTTCTTTTTGAGCCATACTTTGATGCCTTGGCTTTATGTTGTGGGTTATTGTCTTGCTGGAAGACCCAGCCATGGCCCATTTTTAATGTTCTGGCGAAGGAAGGAGGTTGTCACTCAGGATTTTATGGTACATTCCTGCATCCATTCTCCCATTGATTCGGTGAAGTAGTCATGTGCCCTTAGCAGAGAAACACCCCCAAAACATAATGTCTCCACCTCCATGCTTGACAGTGAGGACGGTGTTCTTTGGGTCATAAGCAGCAATTTTTGTCTCATTTGACCACAGCTCCTTCTCCCAATCACTCACAGAATCATCCAGGTGTTCATTGGGAATCTTCAGATGGGCCTGCACATGTGCCTTCTTGAGCAGGAGGACCTTGCGGGTACTGCAGGATTTTAAACCATTACGGCGTAATGTGTTGCCAATGGTTTTCTTGGTGACTGTGGTCCCAGCTGCCTTTAGATCATTAACAAGGTCCCCCTGTGTAGTTTTAGGCTGATCTCTCACCTTCCTCATGATCAAAAAAACCCCACGAGGTGAGATTTTGCATGATGCCCCAGATCAATGTTGACAGTGATTTATGTTTTTTCCATTTTCTTACTATTGCACCAACAGTTGTCTCCTTCTCACCCAGTATCTTCTTTATGCTTTGGTAGCCTATTCCAACTTTGGGTAGGTCTATGACCTTGTCCCTGACATCCTTGGAAAGCTCTTTGGTCTTGCCCATGTTGTAGAGGTTAGAGTTTGATGGATTGAGTCTGTAGACAGGAGTCTATTATAAAGGTGACTATTTAAGACAACGGTCTTTAATGCAGGTAACGAGTTGATTAGGAGCATCTAACTAGTCTGTAGGAGCCAGAACTCGGTAGGGATCAAATACTTATTTTTCTCAGCAAAATGCAAATAAATTTATCTAACTTAAACAATGTGATTTTCTGGATTTTATTTTTGATATTCTATCTCTCAATGTTAAATTTACCATACCCTTAAAATTATAGACTGTTCATGTCTTTGTCAGTGGACGAACTTACAAACGCAGAGGGATCAAATAATTATCTCCTTCAGTGTATATGGTGTCCAAAGGGTTTTCTAAAAATGTTTTACACTTTTCTTAAGAAGAGAAACAAGATGCTAATGACTTTATTTGGAGCTTCCACCCAACAACATCCATGGTTATAGATATAGAAATAATCCACACACCTCTCATAGAGATCTGGTCCCCCATGTATGAAATCAGAACACCTCTTTCATTTAATATAGTGCTCTGGAAAAATGAGAGGGGGCACACTTGAGTTTTAGAGTTGAGTTTTAGACAGTTTTCACAAATATGGCCCCAAATTTGTTTTAATGACTTTTCGGTCAGCTGCTCAGACATATTGCTACAGATGCATTGTCCACTGACTGAAAGAGAAGACACCACAATAAAAATTAGTTCTATACTGTGACTTGCATTTTTATCCCTTTATCAGCACACCTGAAAGTCACCTGGAAAGTCACCAAGGACACCCAAAAACAAAAGAATATTTTTAATACACAGATGGCTTGGATCATCATGTCTTGTCGGTGGGTCAAAATGCTACCGCTTACATTCTTTATAAACCTGCAGCTGGTGGATAAGGATATAGATAAGGGTTACTATAGTTTCCACCACGTGTACCCAAAATATAAACTGATGGATTTTATGTGATGCAATGTTAAGTCAAAGCTATTATTTCTGCAAAATATTTTGATCAACATGAAAAATAAATCAAATGTCCTACATATCTAAATTATAAATTCTGAATAAATTCTAAATTATGACATTTATTCAAGACTTGGTTCAGATTGGAAGATGTTTCTTAGAAATAAATACATGATGACGACCAATACCTAAAGACAAGTTTAAGCTATGTCAGAGGAACTTTCTAGGTTTGATTTAACTGGATTTGATGGTTTTTGCACCAGAAATGTGTCAGTCATCATTATGGATTCTGGTTATCAGAGCAAACATTCAAGACCAACCTTAAAGAGACAAAATGTATTAGTTTTGGAGCCAAAATTACATCCGATATGTTACTCATCCACTCATCAGGAGGTATTGAGTAGACAACTGAAAACAGGAACCAAGCTTTTAGTTTTTTCCATTCTTATACAGTTAGACCCCATATCACAAAGCACAAGGAGGTGCTTCAATTTTCTAATATGTGGTTTTGAGATTCCATCATAAACCATGTAAATGTTGATTTGACTGGGTCAAGTCAATAAAGTGGATGACATTATCATGCCAAGGTGAACCTAATTCAATAGGGCCTGGGATATCTTTTAAGGGGTTTCTTTGGTTTACAGAATTTTTTTTTAGGGGTTATATGCTCTGTATCACAGTTGGACTTCAATTTCCACTTAAATTGATCCAAAACCACCTGTATTATCTCACAGACATAAAATTCAAAGTGTAATGTACACTGTTACATGAATATAACTTTCCTTTGGTAGGTACAAAATTTAAAGGCTGGTGTAACATTTCTATTTTTCTCCACAAACTATATCTAGATGGACCTACTTAGGCTTTTAAATTGCGACAGTCTTTAACCCTTTATTTTAACTTGATATGATGTTAAAAAAAGAAGAATAGTTTGGCCTGAGAAATCTTTTGCTCACATGTTTATCTATATATTTAGTGTGGGACTCTACAAAAGATTACAGTGACAGGGACGGGTATGAACTAAGGAACAAGAATAAGTAACCAGCCTCATAGCAGCTGGGGTTGTAAAGGTTAAGGCCTTTATTTCTATGGTGCAGACAAAGCTATCAGCAGCATAAGAGGAACGGTTAATACAGAGGCACTAAAAAGCATATTATGATAATTGATCCATTGTCATGCTTACTCACTGCTTATATTTCTCCGCCGCCACTGCTTATCACTCTGCCTTCATGGCATTCTCATACAGCCTCTGGTCTTCTTACCTAGTGTCCTAAACATAACCGTCCACAGCCTGATGGGAACCAGTGACCACTGTATATGCATGTTCTGGCTCCTGGCTTTTTCAAGGGCCAGTGTGTACTAAAGATTTGTTTCACCCAGTAATACCCTTTTGCCTTTCGCTACTTAAAGGGGTTTTCTTGCTACAAAGATCATATCTCAAATGATGGCGACAGTAAAAATAAGCACTCTTGTAATTGGTTTGCATTACCTCACTTAGGTGCAGCAGGTGGATGGGACACGCCCCCTGTTCTGTGATTGGTTGGCTGACATTTCATTCAGCCTGTTTGGACACACCTCCTGGACAGGACACGCCCCCTTTGATGTGATTGGCTGCATGCACTCTGTGCTTACTCTCCTCTGAGCTGTTGATAATGACAGTGAAACAACTGTCTGAGATGATTATATGTGTGTATAATAAGGCTGCTCAGTTCCTCTCTATGTAAAGGATCTCTATGGCTCTGTATAAGGATCTGGGCAATTACTGAGCATCTAGCTGCTAGATTCATTCTTCCTCCATATAACACAGCCTTATACCCTGTGCTCCCCCCATATAACAGCCTTATACAGTCTGCTCTACCTCCTGCCTGATGACAGAGGGGGAAGGGGGTCAGTGTGCCATTCTCATATTTGTTTCCTCAGTTCAGGTTGCATGTATAACTGCTTAAACCAATGCAGGTGTTCTGGTTACAGCAATGCAGTTGTTCTGCTTACAAGGAGTCTGTGGAGCCTGTAGCTGACAGCTCTGCAGCCATGAGAATGTTGCAGGAGGGCTGCAGAGCTGTGACATCCACTCCCTTCCACTGCTAACACAGAATGATGATGTCACAACTCTTCAGTGAGGGGAGAGACGCCTCCTGGCAGGAGAGGCATGCCTACTGAGGGAAGAGATGCGCCCCTGGATTTGAAGCTGTAACAGATAGAAACCACTCAAGTCTGCGAAAGCGTGTAATGAGAAAACCCCTTTAAAGGATCATTCTCCCACTGTTCCCCTCTTCCCCACCAACCGCGTGAGTAATAAAGTTCCTAAGCTCCAATGGATGTACGCATACAAGGTAGTTCCAGATCCTGCTCATAATTAAGTCTGGCCGATACTGAATGCTAGCTCAGTTATCCCTTATCTAAACTCTTAAATACATTTTGCGACACTCCTCTACTCACTTGGTATGTGTACCATAATAAGCACCATCCTCCTATTCATACAGCGCAAGTGCAAGGTGGACAGGTTGTCATGGAGAAATGTCTCCATGACGCGCTGTCAGCAGAGACACTGAATGCTGGTTCTCACATGAGTGAAAGCATCTCACGCATGCGCAGCAACATCAGAAGGTGTCTGGCCTTGATCCCCATAGTGATCATAGATACCGCTGGTATCGACAGCAACTAGCGCATGCACAATAACCAAAAGAGCATTGAACTATGATCGTCATAACAACTTCAGAAGCCGCTACCACCTGTGCCATGCATTGACTTCATATAGTTAAACTAGGTACATACACTCCAGGTTATACAGCCTGAACTCACAATCTACCTTATTAGGTTCAAGCCTAAGCCTAACTACTAAATGTACATAGTGAGAAATTCATATTCAATACCAGGTCCTTCCTTCTTGCTTCATCTCATAATTAGAAGGGGATCATTTTAATTCAAAGAGGGTGACTAAAGAAAAAAAAATATATATGGGTAACTGTAGGGGGGAACCAGATCACAGGCAAAGATAGAATATGAAAAAATATAAAACCTCATGGTCATGATAACATAATACCCTACATCCCAGAGTATTATAAACATTCATGTTCCAATCCCCCTGACTTGTACAATCACATTAAAGCAACCTAGTTAGCAACTACCTAAGGAGAGAGGAAACTAGACTTGTATCCTTAAATAAAGCATCCAAAGTTTAGTGTCTCATTCAGACCCCCTTGGATACAATGTTTTAAGTCTGAATGCCCATTTTGTCTCCTTACACAACAGTTTATGCTCTATGTTGCCCTTTCTGAAGGTAACTATATTTTTTTCAATGCAGGTAAATGTGAATGTGGAGTAGCCCCCTTCATGCTCGTGCCAAATATGTCATGCTATGGGGGTGTCACAGCGATGTTTTATGTCTCCAATGTGTTCTCTAATTCTCACGTGGAATTGTCTAGTAGTTTTTCCAACAAACTGTTTTTCGCAAACACATGAGCATAAATATACCACCCCTTTCGTTTGGCAGAGCATGAGTCATGTATGGTAAATTCCTTCCCCGTTATGTGACTTTTAAATACCTTGGATTTGGAACAACCACTGTCCATGGCTTTTGTTAATGGTGAAGTCTTCATTGACTGGAACTCTGGTCAGATTATGGAGAACACTGCCATTTCCATTATCTTTAGTCATCTGGTCTTCTCCACATAAGCCTTAAAGGGGTTGTTCATACAGGAAATTGCTTTTTTATGTTAAAGATCTTGCAAAAAAAAGTCATTTGCAAATGTGTCCTTAACAGTGCCCCCTTACCATTCGGAGATATCACCACTTGTATGGGGATCAGCTCCCGGGTCCTTTGCTAAGCGTTCAATCTCTTTGTAGGCTGCCAGCACTGGTTGCTATAGCTACAGCCCTGGCTTTACTGCAGTGTGGAAGCCAGTAAAACACCCCCTGAATTCAAAGTGAAACCAAAAAAACAGGGTTTGGGGTAAGAGGAATAAAATTTTAGTGAGACCCCCCTTTTTAAGAGCTGGATTTAAGCACTTTTTTAAGGCCACACGACAACTTTGCCAAAGTCTTTAGTACACAACAGGTTGAGACTTTGCCTTCCCTTAGGCTCTATGACAACCATATTGACTTTCTTCCACATACAACTCCTTGTAGAGGAGAACTTGTATTATAGTATCTGAAACTATGTTAAAGGGGTTGTCTCACTACAAGGATTGCTTTTATGTTAAAGATCTTCAAAAACAAGTCAGGTTGCAATATACAGTTGGGGCCAAAAATATTTGGCAGTGACCAAGTTTTGTTTTTTAGTGTTTTTAAAAAACGTTTAAACTCAAATTATATATTAAATATGGGCTGAAAGTGCACACCCCCAGCTCCCCATTGAGAGTTTCCCATAAAATTGGAGAAAGGGGTTTCGGAATCATAGCTATGTAATGCATTCCCTCTCTTTTTTAAGGGACCAAAATTAATTGGCCCAAGGGGCTTGAGGGCTGAAATTTAACTCTGAAGGCGTCTCCCTCTTTAACCCTGTAATAAAATGAAGTAGTTAAAGGTCTGGGGTTATTGGGTGTGTGGTTTTGCTTTGGAAGCTGTTGCTGTGACCGAAACTGCGGTCAAAGGACTTTTTGATGTAAGCAGACCATCCGGGAGGCTGAAAAAAAAGAACAAATCCATCAGGAGATAGCAGAATGCTTGGGTAGCAAAATCAACGTCGGGTACATTCTGAGAAAAAAAGGAATTGTGGTGAGTTTGGGGAAAACCCCAAAGCGGGGCCCACGGTGACAACAGGGTGGATGATCGGCGCATACTTTTTTGGTGAAGAAAAACCCCCATTCAAAAACATAAAGAGCCCAAAACACTCTCGTGAAGTAGGTTATCTGTCTCAAAAGTAAAACGCAAAGTAATTGACTGGTGGTTTGGGGGAAATCCAAAGGCTGGGCGTCCACGGATGAAAACAGTGGTGGATGATCGGGCATACTTTTCTTTGGTGAAAAAAAACCCTTTCAAAACAAAAATAAAGTCCGAACACTTCAGTAAAAGTGGTGTTTCTGTCTCAAAGTCAACAGAAAAGGAAGACTCCATGAAAAAAAATAAAAAGGGTTCACATCTGATCCCAAAACCATTCACAATCCCAAAAATAGACAGGCCAGATTTAAAATTTTGCCGAACAAACCTAAAGAACCCAGCTCAGTTCTGGAAAAGTATTCTATGGACGATGAGACAAAAAAAAACCTGTCCAGAATGTTGGGAAAAAAAAAAGTTTGGAGAAAGGGAACGGCCATGACCCAAAGGACCCCACTTCCTCAGTAAAACATGGTGGAGGCAACGTGATGGCATGGGCATGCATGGCTTTAAATGGCATGGGTCCTGTGTTTATTGATGTCATACAGCAGACAAGTGTTGCCGATGAATTCTGAAGTGTAATTGGTATATTTCACCCAAGTTCAGCAAATGTGCAAAGTTGATTCGGCGGAGTTCATAGTACATGATGGACAATTGACCCAAGCAATACTAGCAAAGCTACCAGGAGTTGTATGGTGCCAAAATAGTGGAACATTCTGCATATGGCCAAATGCACATTCACATGTTATCTCACAACCAAGTTGAGCATAGCAGTTCACTTGCTCAAATCAGACTTTAAGACGGAAAGACACCACAAACAAGCAGACCTGAAGGCCTAGGGCTTGTAAAGGCCTGGCATAGCATTAAGAAGGAGGAACCCAGCGTTTGGTTTGATGTCCATGGGTTCAATGACTTAAGGCAGTGAATGCTACACCGATTCAAGGATTGCACAAAAATAGTTGAAAAACCTATAAATATTTTGGTTGGCTTATGTTATTTTTGCACAATTACTTTTGAGCTCTAAAAAGTCGGAGTTTGTAAAGAAAGTGTAAATTCCTACATTTTCTATCAGATATTTTTGTTTACCCATCAAATTAAACGTTTTACAATCTGCACTTGATTATGTTTGTAGAGGTTCATTTCAATCCAATGTGGATGCATGCAGAGCACCAAGACTTGCTAAACTTGTGTCAGTGTCCAAATATTTCTGGCCCTAACTGTATGTCCAGTAACATTGTCCTGCCTATTCCTAGATACCCCTTTTGTATGGACTGCATCAGCTTCTCAGGTCGCTATAGCTACAGACCTGTTTACTCTCTCCTGATAGGCTGCCAGCAATGGTCGCTACAGCTAGAGAACTGGCTTCTACTGCAGCCTAGTGGGAGCCAGTAAACACTCTCCTGAGTTCAAGAAAACAGGACTGAGGTGAGATGAATCGATGTAGTGAGACAACCCCTTTAAACTACATAGACCAGGACAATGTAGGGCTAAATGCTAGCATTCATCTCCACCTGGAGAAGGTTTTTAATTCACCATGAAGAAATATGTTTTTCTGCACCTTTGTATATTCCTTCTGGGGTTAAATAAAATCACATTATAGAACGAGTGCTCACTTTCCTAGATCCCTGAACTCTGACAGAATTTGTGGGCTAAAGGTTTTTACCAACCTATAACTTAATTTGCATATGGGAAGTTGATGAATGGGAGATGGGCACTTTAAATATCTAGTCATACCCTTTGGTCTCTGTAACATCCTGGCTGTCTTCCAAAAATTTGCTAATAACATTTCTGACAGTCTTCTAGATATCTGTGTAGCAGTATACCTTGACAACTTTCAGCGTTTCTCTTCTAACTTGGAAATTCATCAAACAAGTGCTCTCTCCATATTACAGTATCTCAGAGAAGATCACCTCTACACCCTACTGGAGAAATTTCTATTTCAAAGATTTCTTCTCATTTTATGGGTTATGTAATCTTTGATCCGGGCCTACAAATGGATCCAGATAAGCTGTAAACCATTCTTCTTAGAGGTGAGGCTTCTTCCATAGGTGTAGAAGCAGTTCTCTCTCAAAATGGAAGCAAAGTCTGCCCTGGGGTTCTTATCCAAAGCCTTTTTCTCCTGTTGAAAAGAGCTGTTGTACTGAGAATTGTAAACTATTAACAACCATACTGATCTCATAGGAGTGGCATTACTACCCGGAGATAGCATGTCTAATTACTGGCTTATTAAACCTTCAGTTTATAATTGACCTCACACATTTTGGGGGAATTTAAAAACTTTTTAAATTTTTTTTCCCAAAATCGAGGCCTGTTTCTTTTTTTTGGGCCAAAATGAAAGAAAAGGGGGCTTGTTGGTTGCTTGGGAAAAAAAAGTCACCCGACATTTTAAAATGTGCCCTTTTTGCCCCTTTCCCCTAAAATTTTTTTTTTTTTTTTTTTTTTTTTTTTTTTTTTTTTTTTTTTTTTTTTTTTTTTTTTTTTTTTTTTTTTTTTTTTTTTTTTTTTTTTTTTTTTTTTTTTTTTTTTTTTTTTTTTTTTTTTTTTTTTTTTTTTTTTTTTTTTTTTTTTTCCCCCACCCACCCCCCCCCCCCCCCCCCCCCCCCCCCCCCCCCCCCCCCCCCCCCCCCCCCCCCCCCCCCCCACCACCATTGGGGACATTTGAACTTCGGTTAGACTTTCTTGGGTGCCCTGCACCAATGAGCTGTTTATTTTTTCAGAGCTATTCATGTAAAATAAGGAGGAGCCTCTATTGTTGCTAGTGCAACTAAAGTAAGTCTTACTAGACAGTTTTCATATCATGTGGCCTTTATGTAGTTATACAAATTCAGTGAGGAAGATTTTTATCTACTTAACACATTTCTTTTGTTCATCAACTTCATACCTTGGGTATCATAAGAATTGTGCAGTATAGATGTAACAATCTAGGGCTCTCATTCCTGCATTTCGCTGACAAGTTCACTTTATTGCTATGTTCTTGTATATGGACTTGCCCAGTTTGCTATGATCAATACGGTATCTATGTAATTTACTCCAATTTTGAGGTATTTCCAATCTTCTCTCTACAATAATGTTCCGCTTTTGATCATAGACTTTCACCTTAAGATTACTATTGTAGGGTAGAGAACCTGGTGGTTGTCTTAGTGCTGTTTGTTACAGAGTACTGAGTATGCGCACTTGAGTGCCTGGCCTTGATGGGAAGCCGGCAGTTTGGCGCGTAACCTCAGGTACTGCGTAGTAGTGTTAGTAAAGCTGTATGAGTGTTTGTTGGTCTTCAAAATGGTTGATGTTTAAGGAGGCCATGTCCCAACTTCGGGGGATTTACCAGGTCTTTGGGGTTATAAAGGCTGGGCCTGAGTAGGGTGGAGGTTTGTATAGTTCGGGCGCGTCGAGCTGAGGTGAGGCTACCCAAGAGCATTGTGGAACCTAAGGTCGATGTGTATGTGCTGTTGGGTGTGGGTGGTAGCCCAGATCATCAAGAGGAGGGTTGCTGTGTTAGGCAAGGGTCAGCTTAGATATATTTTCGTTTCTGTGTTTTTTTACTTCATCTGTAGAGGATTAATGACTGAGTAGGTTAAATTAGCCTGGTGATGGTGACTCTTCGATAGTTACAGGAAGGAGCGATTGGGGCATTGAGGTGCCCCTGGTGTGTGTTGTGCGCATAATCGTGAGTGAATCTTACATATAGTGTGCTATGAAGTGGAGTTGAAGTTACATTGCATTCACCTATTCGCCATTAATAGCCTATATAGAAAATGGAGATGTTCATTGGGTGGTAGGGCTGATGAGTTATGCATTATACTTAGAGTAACTGGTGTGTTGACATAAGCTATCCAAGTGGTATCTTGTCTTTATTATAGAAAATCATTGGACATCGTATGCAATAGAAGGAAAAGAAAAAGGTTTTCTGGCAGGGACAGTACAGAAAAGGGCCCCCAACTATAAGATGGTGTAGGGACAAACTTACCCTGTCCCTCAGCCTTTACCCTACTGACTGAGTATCGTGGGTAAATCCTAGGATGAAAAGGACGACTCCACTATATACCCCTGGAAAACTGTACCACTTTTTAAATGTACAAATATTAAAATGTTGTCGTCCCAAACTTATCCCGATGTGTTTCTCCCTTTCTTTTTATTACAGGCAAAAAGGGTTAATCAGGGGACTAATATCCAGATGCTAAATAGGAAATGATGATATAATAACCCTAAATGATGAAGTTATGTCAAAATTCTGACATGCTCTCTGCATACTATATGAAAGACAAGCTTCACTTCTCTTTAGCCTATCCACCACAAACCAACAGGTTGAATGTGCCCATCAAATTCTTTAAAAATTACTTTCGGTTCTTTGCCTCCTCTCAACATGATAGTTGGGTGAGTTTACTTCTTTGAGTTGAATTCTACTAAAATAATTGTAAAGTTAAATCTTTTAGCCTTTCACCATTTTTCATTATGTACAGACAAATCCCTGGACCCCTATTCCTAAATCTTCACTTTTTGAAGTTTCTGCTGCCAGCTCCAAATTACCAAATTTTGTTTATTTTTGGCAGGACATCAGAAATTCCTTTCACTGAGCCATCTTCCATTTTAAATGTATTGTGGATAAAAAAAATTAGCTTCAGCACAGGGACAAATTTTGTCTCTCCTCCAAATATATCCATTTAAAGACTACTTAAAATTGGCTCCCCAGTTCTTGAAACTGTATAAATCAGATTATCCTAGTAAACCATAAGCTATATATTTTAACATGTCTTTAGATACCCAGTTCCTTCCACATCTGTTTTTTTAAACCAATCATCCTCATTTTTTTTTTTTTTAGGAATGCTACTGTCATCTTTGCCTGATGCAGATACTGAGTTTTAGGTTTGGTCTTGAGGAAGGATCCTGGGACCATGTGGAGGACATCATTCCACTAGCTTTTCATCTGCTCTGTGGGTATAAGAGAAGGAGGCGTAAAGGGGGAAGTACTGTTATGCTCACTCACCCTCATACCCACTTCTTCACCATCACTGCTCATCTCTCCACTGCCACTGTTCTTCACACATTCTTCTTCAGTCTCCAGCCTCTTGTCTAGGATTCTAGCCATCACCATCCTCCTCTTGCTTGGACGCCTATATAGAGTGCACATGCTGACTTCCAGTCTCTTAAAGGGAAAGTGTGCATAAAGTTTTGTTTTTCCCACCAATGCCCTATTTTCCTAGGCATCTAACTGGACAATTTTATAGCATATACAGTGGGTTGCAAAAGTATTCAAACCCCTTGAACGTTTCCTCATTGTTAATGTCACAGCTACAAACTTAAATGTATTTTATTGATATTTTATGTGATAGAGCAACACAAAGTAGCAAGTATTTGTGAAATGTAAAGAAAATGATACGTGCTTTTCCAAATTTTTGCAAATTAAAACCTGAAAAGTGTGGCGTGCATGTGTATTCTTCCCCCTGTACTTCGATAAAACAGTGTGGCCTATTGCCTTTAAAAGTCACCTAATTAATAACTACATGGTATTTTGTGATGGCCTCAGAAGTTTGTTAGAGAACATTAGTGAACAAACAGCATCATTAAAACCAAGGAAGAGACCAGACAGATCAGGGATAAAGCTGTGGCAAAGTGTATTTTAGGGTTAGGTTTTAAAAAAATTATCCCAGGTTTTGAACATGTCACAGAGCACTGTTCATTACATCATCCATAAATGAAAAAGAGTATGGCACAACTGCTAACCTACCAAGACATGGCCGTCCACCTAAACTGACAGCCCAGACAAGGAAAGCACTGATTAGAGAAGTAGTCTAGAGGCCCAGGATCACTGTGGAGAAGCTGCAAAGATCCACTGCTCAGGTGGGAGAATCTGTCCACAGGCCAACTATGTTGTGTACTCCACAAATTTGGTCTTTATGGAAGAGAGTCAGGAAGAAAGCCATTTTTGAAAGCAAGCCATAAGAAGTACCATTTGCTGTTTCCAAAAAGCTATATAGAGGGCACAGTAAGCATGTGGAAGAAGAAACTCTGGTCAGATGAGACCAAAATTGAACTTTTTGGTATAAATACCAAACACTAAACGTGGAAGTAAGTCAACACACCATCCCCACCGTGAAGCATGGTGGTGGCAGCATCTTGCTGTGGGGATGCTTTGCTTCAGCAGGGACTGGGAAGCTGGTCAAAGTTGATGGGAAGATGGATGGAGCTAAATATAGGGCAATCCTGGAAAACCTGTTAAACGCTGCAAAAGACTTGAGGTTCACCTTCAAGCAGGACAATGACCCTAAACATACAGCTTAAGCTACAATGGAAGGGATTACATCAAAGCATATTCATATTTTAAAATGGCCCGTTCACAGTCCAGACCTAAATCCCATTGTAAGTTTGAGGCATGACTTGAGCAAGAGCTATTTTGCAAAGAAGAATGGCAAAAAATTCCAGCCACTAGATGTGCACAGCTGGTAGAGACATACCCCAACAGACTCCAGCAGTCATCACAGCTAAAGGTGGTCTTACAAAGAATTGACTTCGGTCATATGTATATATATTATGGGATAATCATCTATGGGGGTGTGTGATGTCATTGCTAGTCATTTGATCCACATACATTCCAGCAGGTTCAAAAGCTTGTGGCTATACCAATTTAAATGACCTAAATTACTTTGCACCAACTAATCATCAGAACTAAGAGGCTACAGTAGATGCCCAATTGAATGTCACATTGTTTGCCCCAGCAGTGGCTCATTACTGCGGTTGTGCCTTATACTGCAGGTCTGCCTCATAGGACAACCTGCTGTGCCTGGATAAAAACACTGAAGGGTCTACAGCACCAAGTAATCACTGCTTAGTTCTCATGATTGGCAGTAATTATTGTGGTTGAACCTCCACCAACTACATTAGTAGGGATATCATAAGGAATGGAATAGGCTAGGGGGGTCTGGTGTTTGGGACAGAGCTAGGGGTAGGTTTTGATGCAAAGCTTTTGGGAAAGCTAGTTGTTAGGGTCAGGTACTGCTTGATGTCTTGCTTCTGTTTTAAGTAATTTATTATTTCATCCCCAACCGTCCCTTTGTCATTATCTGTCATGCTGTCCATCATCTAACTGTAAGTCCCTACATTTTATACAAACTTTGTACATTACTTGCATGCAACTGCTGGCTGGCTTTATTCTGTAGTGTTGAGCGAACCGTTCGGAAAAAGGTTAGTTCGGCACAAATTTTACGTATTTTCTGAACCCGAGCCAAACCAAATTTTTTGCCGCAAGTTCGGTAAAATTCGGGTTCATGACAAAAACGTCACCACTGTGGGTGTAGGGATCTCATTGGCTGCTAAAACCACATGACCGTCTTATGTGTATGTCACTGTATTTCCTGTTGAACGCAATTTCAACTTTACTCTCTTTTACTGAAAACACTTTCTGCCCCTGTGTTTTCTTGTTTGCCAGCAGGCAGAAACACCATTTTCTAGCGATTTTACACAGGAAAACCTGCTATTTAGATTAGTCAGGGGGTGGGGACACAGCTAGCTTAGGGAATCATACACATCAATAGTTAGGGAGTTAGGGAGTTTTGTATAGCTTTTGTATAGTGTATAGTTTTGTATAGCTGGCTGCATTTTTCCATCTTTATTCAGAGTCCAGCTAATGCAGAAGACACCATCAGCAAATCTGCCATAGAAAGAAATGCAAGTGTTGCAGTGCTGATGCCAGAGTTCTTCCATAAGACACCGTTCACAGATATTCCATAGAAAGAAATCTATTTGTAATACTATTTGGTAGGAGTAAACTTTTGGGATTCAAGAAGACTTCTGTGTCACACTGTTGCAGCCAGGGTTCTTCCATAAGACAGCGTTAACAGATATTACATAGAAAGAAATCTATTTGTAAAAGTATTTGCTAAGCCAGCAAATTTTTGGGATTCCACAAAAGTTTGGGTTTTGCAGTGTTGCTGTCATGGTCCCTTTAATAAGATTTCCGTTTCCCAGATTTCCATAGAAAGAAATCTATTTGTTTAAAAGTATTTGCTAGCAGCAAATTTTTGGGTTCCACAAAGTTTTTTTTTGCAGTGTTGCTGACAGGGTTCTTCATAGACCCATTTCACAGTTATTCCATGAAAAAATTTTTTTTCTCCCATTTGTCTTTGCAATTTGTTTTTAAAATTTTTT